>JAJIBD010025176.1:87500-192450 GCA_021461705.1 Cryptotis parvus
ATTAATGAGGAAGTTTTGAGATGAACTATTATTTTTTTAAATAAATTTTATTACTATAGTATATGTAAAATATTCACATCACTAGATATATATGCTTCCGATGCCAGCATACATGCATTGAAAGTACAGACAGTTATTTTAGTCCTTCTTCTTTTTGGCAGCCTAGTTTGGCCCTGAAATTTTATCAGGCACTCCTTGTTCGGTCCTTCCTTAGAAGTGCTGCTGTATTAAGGGCTCTTTCAGGGTAGGGAAAATAAAATATTTTCCGACCCTGAAAATATTCACATATTAAATACAATATAATTCAAGTGAAAGAGGAACTAATATAATTAATTCTTCTCTAATATGTCTTAGTAAAATGATGTTCAGGACTTATTTCTGCCTCTGTGCTCCAAGATCACTGTTTGGGGAGCCCATGAAACCATGTGTGATGCCAGTTTTAGAGCTAAACTTAGTAAGTAGTGTGCAAGGCAAGTACCTTAACCCCGGGAAAATTTCTGTTTCCCTCAAGCAACAGCATGGCTCACTAATAAGTCTAAAGGCTAACATACAAAACAACTATGAAGTAAAGCTCATGAGAATTGAGTGGCACTGCTATAATAAATCTTAAGTTAGCATGTTTGTTCAGCATTTAACCTATGAGAATTCAACATGAGGCACCAGAGTGATAGTACAGAGGGTACTAAGTTTGCCCTGCATGCAGCCTACCTAGGTTCAATCCCGGAATCCCATATGGTCCCTAGAGCACTGTGAGAAGTAATAGCCCCTGAGCAATACCAGGTGTGACCCAAAAAGCCATAAAAAAGAAAAGAATTCAGCATAAAATATTGGAAATAATATTAATTCTGGCAGTATAAAAAGAATTTGTTAAATGTGACATTTATTTTTTAAATAATTATGTATCGAGTTATAAAATGATATTAATAATTAGTCAGTGCAGAAGAATATATAAATATCTTGATGATCCGATGGAATAGTGAATAAATAAACTTTAAGTCACATACCTCTTCTGGTGGTAGAGATGAATGATTAAATATGGCGGAAATAGTTCAAAAGAAGGAACAGAGAGACAAACAGAATGAGTGCACTCATTTGCAGGATATGAAATTTTTTTAAGTTAAAAAAGTAGTATGTGAATAATACTCAAAGACAGTAGAAA
Source organism: Cryptotis parvus (assembly GCA_021461705.1). NCBI lineage: Eukaryota > Metazoa > Chordata > Mammalia > Eulipotyphla > Soricidae > Cryptotis > Cryptotis parvus. Next base: position 88,660 of record JAJIBD010025176.1, read on the forward strand.
TAAGGACCAGGGGTTTGGGGGCATGCTGGGTGCCCTGACAAAATCTGGGAGCAAAGTCAGGGATCTTCTTCTGCCCCAGGGGGTCAGCAGTCAGCAGTCAGCAGCCTGCAGAGAAAAATGCGAGAATCCAGCAAAGTTTCAAAAGGCTTTACTCTCACAGGTTCTAATATACAATCCAACAATAGGAAAACCCCAGACTTTAGGTTCCTAGCTGGGCCCCAGCTATGTGTAGGTTTAGAATCCTAGGCCAAGATGGCCACCACCAAGTGCGAAGACCAAACAGGGAAGAGAATGGAGAGGCAGAGAGCAGAGGGAGAAGGTAAAAAGACAAAAGGCAAACGGCAAAAAGGATACAGCTTTTATAAGTTTTCAGTTCAGATTGCCCACAACAACAGAAAGCAGTTAGGGTCAAGTTAGGGTCAATCTCCCTCAGGTAACTTCTCCCAGTACCTCACCTGGTCCCATTGAAATGTTAACATTGCCCAGCCAAGGCTGCAGGCCCTGGGTAGAAGGGGGAGGGTATCTGAGATGAACTGTATCTCAGAATACAAAGGCATGCATCTGTACCGATGGATATTCTACAGCCAGATATATATTTCTCCAAGCCTTCACAAGAGTCTCATCTTTACTTCATAGTTGTTTTGTATGTTAGCCTTTAGACTTATTAGAGAGCCACGCTGACTTGCTTGGAGGCAAACAGCATTTTTCTCTGGTCTAATTACTTAAGAGATCCAATGTAGCCAGATAAATATACTGGTAAGATCTAGCTAGTCCCATGTGACAGCATGAGAGAAAATATTTATACCAGTTAACATAGAATACATGGTAAGATATACTGTCACATATCAAACTGTTTTCTGCCCTTTATCTCCAAAGCGGCCTGTAGGAGGTAACCAGACAAGACGTAGAGGCTCTGGGCAACTGGGTACTGCAACACAGGAGGACTGGTCCATGGTAGGAAGCTTGCCATAAATGGAGAGAGATGTGTGTAGTTAGGACAGAAAAGGGTCCACTATGACAAGGAAGTTGAAAATGATTACTTTGGACAAGAACTGAGTGCTGAAAGGAGGTAAAGTGATACTGATGTATTGAAAATCATAGTGTCTAAAAAGGAAAATAAGAGAGTGAGCTAGAGAGAGAGAGAGAGAGAGAGAGAGAGAGAGAGAAAACAAAAAGTGTCAGGGTAGGAGGGCCAGGCTGGACGGACACTGGGGACATTGGTGGGAGGAAATGTGCACTGGTGAAGAACAGGTGTTGGGACATTGTACAACTGAAACTCAATCATGAACAACTTTGCAATGGTGTATCTCATGGTGATGCATCAAAAATATTTTAAGAGCAAGGAACAATATAAAATTACTGACTTTTAAAGAGTGCAGTCAAGAGTTTTTTAAATTGAGGGTCAGAGCAATAGCACAACTGGTAGGGTGTTTGCCTTGCATGAGACCAACCAAGGTTCGATACCTGGCATCCCATATAGTCCCCTGAGCACAGCCAGGAGTAATTCCTGAGCAAAGAGCCAGGAGTAACCCCTGAGCATTGTCGGGTGTGATCTAAAAAATAAAAAAGAGTTTTTTAAATTGATAATGGTGGCTAGGAAATCAAGTTGGTATTTATATTTAACTTGATGTATTTCAAAGAGTGGTTTATAGTTTTATTTCAAAATAAATAGTTAATATAAATTAAATCTTTTCCAACAATTAGAAACATTAATAAAGTTTTAAATAGCAACATAAAACTTGTTCAATTATACACAGATTTTTAAAAATTGAAGGGGGCATGAGAATGAAAATAGGGGTCCTAGGAAACAGAAAATCTGATGCTTTGTTGGTGCTGCTCAGTAAATGAAATGGATTAAACTGAAAGCAATAATCAACAGAAGGTGTAACTCATGGTGTTATCTTTTCAAAATCCTGTACAGATGGAGCATAATTCTTGGCTAATTTCCTCCCGGTAAAGAATCTGGTCCACTGGTCATGATGAAGTGAGCAAAAGTGACGGCCTGGTTTTCACTTCCTCTGCAGCTCATATGCTGTTCTAGGTTTAATTTAAAATATATAAAAATAAGTTCCCTTGAACATTTATTCTCTGACTATATATAACAACAGTAGCCAATTAATCTCTATAAGAGAAGCTTACATTGGCTTTAATATATTTTCAATATAGTAACTAGAACAGAAGTAAAGGTTGTGCCAGAAAGAAAGACTTTGACACTGGATATTGATTAGGGAAAATCTTCCTCACTTGTGGTCCATGAGCCAACCCTTCTCTTCAGTGCTCTTGTATCACTTGTCTTTGAGTTGCTTGAGTGGGCACCAGTAACATCTCCATACGATCCTGTCATGTGCTAGTGTAGACCAAGGGAATTTGCTCACTGAAGGAACACAAGAGCCTCAAACCATTACTTCAGGTCATGAGAATGAGGTCTATAATTGTTATTGGTTGTTGGCATATCAATTATGATTTGGGTAGCTTGCCAGGCTCTGCCGTGCAGGTGATATACTCTCAATAGTAGTCTCTCATCTCATGCACTTACTGATGAACTATTTGACCGCAAAGTGGCCACATTCAACAGGGAGAGGTCAGCTTTTCTCTTGAGGGAGCTCTGATGAGCTGTGGAGTTCGGATATTGAAAATGACTGCCCTCATGGTATGGAGGTTCTTCTGGCTTCTTTCAAGCCTCTATTGGGACGACGGGCCAGGGCTAGAACCTGCCTTCCCTGCTGGGTGCCTTATGATCAGCTGAGCACAGGGAGAGCTGGTAGCAGCTCTGCCCCGTGCATCTGAATGTTTAGATCAGGCATACCTGGGCTTGAAATAGACTTTGCTTAAGGGTGGGACTCTGATGAGCAGGGCTTGAGATCGGCTTTTATCTTGGGTGGAGCTCTGATGAGCTGTGGAGTCCGGATGTTGAAAATGACTACACTCATAGTGTGGGGGTTCCTTTGGCTTCTTGCAAGGCTCTATTGGGATGTGGACCAGGGCTAGACTTTAGTAGGATACTTGCCACAGGAAAGTGTCTGGGAGACTCTGGGGTCCCCAACAATATCAGGACAGAATTTTTCTTCTACCTCCAAGGCCACCGGGAATGGATGAAACTCATGAGTCCAGCGCAGTTCCAAAAAAGGCTTTCAATAATACAAAAGCTCTACCACTGCAATGCAATATAATGGAAGACCTCTAGCTCTGGTCAGAATTTAGACCATACACAAGAGCCCAAGTCTCCCACCAAACAGTATCCCACCAGAGAGCGAGTCCCACCAAAGTGGAACCCACCAGAGAGGAGTCTTCCAAAGAGCACTCTTCAGTACTCAGGACCAATTTTTCTTTTTTGTAGAGGACACAATGTGGCACAAAATTTGACTGTGACGTTCTACATAAATCATAGTAAAAATTTCTGCTTATGTGGCCTTATGGTAAAACACAACAATGATACGTAACAACATATTAATGATTTCTTATACTAAGGGTTCAATCGTTCTGTTCAGAGATTGAACTATCCTCACTAACCCTCGTCTATGAAAATATTTCTTGACCATATACCAGCAGACTTCATATAACAATCAACACAGAATTAATTAATGAGCATGTGCTTATGACAGGCTCAAACAGAGTAGGGAAAGTTTGAAATAATTGTTGTTGGTGGTTGCAATTTGGTGGGCTTGGGATTGATTATTGAATATTTATAAGAGATTAATATGAACATCTTTGCTAAAAATTGAGAAGTCCATTCTGTTTAATAAGTTTGTAAGTGAAATAATGACACAGATTGCCCAGATCACATGTAACAACCCAGTAAAAAGATAATGACTTTAGCAATACTGTTCTGAGATATATTTTCTAATAAGAAGTATAATTAGTACCTGCTAAGGGAGCAGGCATGGGGATACGGGTGGGTGGGAAACAAAGTGATTTGGTGGTGGTAAGGGCACACTGGTGGTAGGATTTGTATTGAAATATTGAATGACTGAAACAACTGTACTGTGAAAAACTTTATAAATCATGGTGCTTAAATAAAATTAATAATTAAATCACTGTCACTCTCTTCCCGTTCATCATCGATTTGCTCAAGCGGGCACCAGTAACATCTCCATATGTCCTGTCTCATGCAAGTAGAGCCCAAAGGCACCTGCTTGCTCCAGGAACATAAAGAGCCTCAAACCACTCCATCAGGTCATGGGAATGAGGTCTACAATAGTTACTGTTATTTGGCATATCAAATACGGCACGGGTAGCTTGCCAGGCTCTGCCGTGCAGGTAGCCAGCTGCTACTGGTTCTCCCTGTGCCCAGCCACTCACGAGGTGTCCAGGAAGGGATGTCAAGTCCTAGCCCTGGCCCGCCACCCCAGCAGAGCCTAGCAAGAATAATTAAAATAGATGCTTTAACAGACAAAAATATGTTTGAATAAACATTAATCAAAAGTTTAAAAAATGAAATATTGAGTCCATATCAAACTTGCTAGTACATTTTTTGTGTTGTTTAATCTGATCGATGCCCATGTCCTTTCATGCTTTCTTTTCCATATGTGATACCCTCTGTGGGACGTTAAAGATACTCCTCACTCTCTGAATGACTTTCCAGTCATAAGCTTCACTCCATTATCACATACAGACCTTAGCCCAAGAAAGTATTCTCTTCTCTGAAATCCTCCCCTTCCGACCTAGCTCATCACATCCCTCTCCGATCATTTGTTTTACTACTCTGTTAGGAGTAATTTGTTAGAACAAGAACTTCAAAATGAGAGTATCCCAGAAAAGAGGTGCATTTGGCAACAGAATTTTCAACATGCATCCCTAATTCATTCTGTTTTCCATGTTCACTGAAGACTAGGTTTTGCTTTCTTCACTTGAGACATTGCCTGTCACATGATGGCCATTAATAAGTACTTTCTGAATGATAATAAAATTAATATCATATATTTGGAGTTACTCATGTCACTATTTTTGACTTTATAAATCTTAAATGTGCTTGATATATATTGTTAAGCACTTCACCAAAAGGTTTTAAATCTTTCAATAAATTCATGGTAACCATTCATAATATCAATCATAATTTAAAACATGCTAACATTTTTTAATTTGATAAACTGTACTGATGTGAAAATATATAAAGCTAAATAAATGTGTCTTCACATTATTGAATATTACCTGTCGATTTATGCTCATTTTTTCTAATCAATATCTATGGCAAACATATTACAGTCTTTGCTAAACAAGAGATAGCAGCACTTGTTGCGGGTATGTTCTTGGCAAAACAGACCACTGGACTTCTATTTTATTAAGGAAAGATAATATTATGTAGGGAATAACAGTATTGACAACTTTATAAAACTGCTGAACTAGTCAAAAATTATAAAGAAAATAAGATTAGAACGCATCTGCCTAAAACCTTAAATGAGCACAGTTTGATTATTGAGCCATACGGTTTTTAAAAATGCACCCATTGTCTCCCAATTGATTCTGCTACATCTGCATTGTGGGTGGGAAAGTGGCAGAGATTTAAAAAACACATGCTTCCACTCCCATTGCCCTTAAAAAGGGAATGATATGGAAGGAACCACTAATTCCCATCTAATCCTTATTTGGGAATAATGAAATGAGTTCAAATCAGCCGTACCAAATAGTAGCTCTATTAGTTGAATTGCTATTAAAGTGATGTAATGTAGTGTTATTTGACAAAGGAACTTAAAAGTACCTGAGTCTTTCCCTGCCCTAGAGACTTCTTGGGCTGAGCTCCCAAGGAGTCAGATTGACACAGCTGCTCACTGTCTCCCACCTTTAACCCTTGAACTCTGGCCTCCACCCTGAACGCAGATCTCAAGGAAGTCAGCTATTCTTTTTTAAAAGTATTTTATTATACCACCATGAGATATAAAATTACAAAGATAAATAATTTAAAAGTTCATATTTGGGTTTTAGTCATACAGTGTTCCAGCACCCATCGCTCCAGCAGTGCCCATCTCCCACCACCAACGTCCCCGGTTCCCTCCCCCTCCCCAGCCCGCATCCATGGCAGGTTCTTTATTTCTTTTTTTTAAAACATTTTATTATACCACCGTGAGATATACAATTACAACGTTGTTCATGTTTGGAGGTTTCGGTCACATAGTGTTCCAGCACCCCGCCCTCCATCAGTGCCTATTTCCCACCACCAATGTCCCCAATTCCCTACCCCCTCAGGTTCTTTATCTCTTTTCTCTCTCCCTCTCTCTCTTTTCCTTCTCTTACACATTGTGGGTTGCACTACATACACTTAGAAGCCATCATGTGCATTTTTTTTGCCTATATTTAATGCTCAGTTTTATGTTGGTATCAGCCCTTTTGACATTTATTCACACATGTTCCCTTCTCTACCTTACCTAACCTCTGACTCCCACACGTTTGTGGTAATTTCCACTTTTTGGTAAGATCACTGTATCACTGTATCACTGTCTTCCCGTTCATCATTGATTTGCTTGAGCGGGAACCAGTAACATTTCCATATGTCCTGTCTCATGCAAGTAGAGCCCAAGGGCACCTACTAGCTCCAGGAACATAAAGAGCCTCAAACCATTCTATCAGGTCATGGGAATGAGGTCTATAATTGTTTCTGGTATTTGGCATATCAAATACGACACGGTAGCTTTCCAGGCTCTGCCGTGCGGGTGGAAACTCTTATAGTCATCTGTAAGTCCAGCAGTTATTGATGAAGCGTGGGGCAGCTTGGTAAGATCACCTGACATATTTATGTCATGCAAATAAATGCAGTCATTCTATGCTCTCTTTCTTTCCTTCTGACTAATTACACTCAACATGATCCTTTCCATGTCCATCCATTTATAGGCAAAATTCATAACTTCATTTTTCCTAACAGCTGCATAGTATTCCATTGTGTATATGTACCACAGTTTCTTTATCCAGTCATCATTTCTCTGGCATACTGGTTGTTTCCAGGTTCTGGCTATTGTGAATAGTGCTGCTATGAAAATAAAAGTGTGGATTGTGTTTCCGCTGTGTGTTTTTGGCTTCCCAGGTATATTCCCAGGAGTGGTATGGCTGGGTCAAAAGGGAGCTCAATTTCTAGTCTTTGGAGGCATGTCCATATTGTTTTCCAGAAAGGTTGTACAAGTCGACATTCCCACCAACTATGGATGAGAGTCCCTTTTCCCCACACCCATGCCAGCACTTGTTGCTTTTACCCTTTTGGATATGGGCCATTCTCTGTGGTGTGAGGTGATATCTCATTGTTTTGATTTGCAACTCTCTGATGACTAGTGATGATGAGCATTTTTCATATGCCTTTTGGCCGTTCGAATTTCTTCCTTGTCAAAGTTTCTGTTCATCTCTTCTCCCCATTTTTAATGGGGTTGGCTGTTTTCTTCTTATATAGCTGTACCAGTGCCTGATATATCCTGGATATTAACCCCTTATCAGATGGGTATTGGGTGAATATTCTTTCCCATTCTGTGGAATGTCTTTCTATCTTGGTCACTGTTTCTTTCGAGGTGCAGAAGCTCTTTAGTTTCATGTAGTCCCATATGTTTATCTTTTCTTCTAGTTGCTTTGTTAATGGTGTTTCACCTTTGAAGATGTCTTTAGCTTCAATGTCGTGGGAGGGTTTTTCCTATACTTTCTTCAACATACTTTGGATTCAGGTCTGATATTGAGATCTTTAATTCATTTTGATCTGATTTTTTTTGGATTGCTCACTGGCTTATTACTATTATGAGAATAAGATATGATAAAATATAAAAAATTGTAATTAACCCTCCGAGCCAGATGAAGTGCTCATGTTAAATTTACCTATGCATTGAATTAAGCTCCATGTACATTATTGATTAACACTGGCACTTCACCCACACCTTCCTTTCTGAGAGCATACTGCATCACACGTCTACAGAGTCGGATATTACAGTGCTGTGATCTTTGTTAGGCTGATGGTATAGTTCTTCACTTATTTATACATCACTCTCTCTCTCTTCCCGTTCATCATTGATTTGCTCGAGCGGGCCCCAGTAACATCTCCATATGTCCTGTCTCATGCTAGTAGAGCCCAAGGCATCTGCTTGCTCCAGGAACATAAAGAGCCCCAATCCATTCTGGAATGAGGTCTATAATTGTTACTGGTATTTGGCATATATCAAATACAACACGGGTAGCTTGCCAGGCTCTGCCATGCAGGTAGCATACTCTTGTAGGCACCTCTAAGTCCAGCATTTATTGATGAACCGCGCAGGCTGCAAGCGGCTGCGTGGAGCCGGGCACTGATAGGCTGGTCTGCTGGGTGGAGGTCTGACGAGAGAAGTCCGGATGTGGAAAATGGAGGCCCTCATGGAGTGGGGGGTCTTTCTGGCTTGTTGCGAGGCTCTGCTGGGATGGTGGGCCAGGGCTAGAACCCACCATCCCTCCCAGGCGCCTCATGAGCGGCTGGTCACAGGGAGAGCCAGTAGCAGCTCTGCCCCATGTCTGCAAGTCTCTGGAACAGCATACCTGAGCAGGATTTAAGAAAGACTGCTGCAAGGTGGAATTCGATGAGCCGGGCGCTGATAGGCTGGTCTGCTGGGTGGAGTTCTGACGAGAGGATGTGGAAAATGGAGGCCCTCATGGGGGGGTCTTCTGACTTGTTGCGAGGCTCTGCTGGGATGGTGGGCCAGGGCTAGAACCCACCATCCTCCCAGGCGCCTCATGAGCGACTGTTCACAGGGAGAGCCAGTAGCAGCTCTGCCCCATGTCTGCGAAGTTTACCACCGTAATCCAATATAATGAAAGAACTCTCGCTCTGGTGAGAACTTGGACCATACAAGAGAGCCCATGTCTCCCACCAAAGAGAAAGGATCTCAGCCGAGAGGAGTCCTACCCAAAAGAAGGGGAAAAGGTATTTATACATAGGAGCTATTTTTTAAAAATGCACACATATATAACTTCATTTTAAACAAGTCTTTATTGCTTAGAAATAAATGTTCATGCTTTGAAGATTTCATTGTCTATGAAATAATAGGGAAAAGACTGAATGTGAACCTGGAAAGTTTTATTTAATATAACTTCATGATCTTCATGTTTCAGCCTTCACATCTGTAACATGAAATCATTGAATTAAATGTCAAATGTTCATTCAAAATTTTTTAGTCTAAAAGTTCCAATTCAGTTGATGTCAAATATCCTTTAATATCAAGGAAATAAAAATAATTACTGTTTGTGTAAGCTCCTTAGAACTCTCTAATAGAAACTTGTAGGTGAGTTATGGAAGGAATTTGCTTCTCAGTGCATTTAATTCTCAGTATATCTCCTTTTTATTATTATTATACTATTAATATTACTAGTATTATTATCTTGCCATGGCAAGATGCTATTATTTGATATTATTATCAGAGCCAGAGCAGAGCCTGCCAAGTTACCCATAGTGTACTCAATACGCCAAAAAAAGTAATGTAAATGAACCTCCTTCCCAACAAAGAGACGTTACTGCTGGCCGCTCGAGCAAATCAATGAACAATGGGAAGACAAGTGACAAGATAAGTGATGCATATATATGCATATATACATATGTGATAAGTGTATATGCATATACATACTTGTATGCATATAGAATTAATATATAATTATATATATGTATATACTCAGCAATGCATACTTCTCATTTTCCTAAATATCTTAATTCTAAGGAGAATTGGTATTTTCCTAGTTAACTTTGTGTTTCCTTTGTGTTTCCTAAGTTTTAGCCTAATCAACCCCCAGATGGTTCTAGTACAAGTGTTACCCACTTGGCACAGAGTATCTCTCTGAGCTGTAATCCATTTTTCATGACTTTTCTCTCTTACTTTAGATGAACCGAGCCTCTTGCCTATTTGTATTTTGAATTTCCACATCATTTTCTCCAGAAGTCCATCACGTGTCTTCTGCTGTCCTGACCATCACTCACCCTTAGCCATGATGAATCTGGGTCAAGATCGCCTAACCCAGGAAAACAAGCACCGTGATCCGACGTCTTCAAACTCTAGTACTTTGGCCTCACACAACTTCAAGGAACTCGATATGACGCCTTAACCATCAGTGATGAAACTAAAATAGGCCTCCCAAGACAGGGCGTAGATAAGTGGGAAGACAGAGAGGGAAAGGAAAGAAAGTGGGCTGCGGGAAGGGGGCAGGGAAGAAATCAGGCTGCGGTGGGGCGAGGGTGTAGTTCTACACTTGAGAATTCTGCTCAAGTGTTTGAAGCCCCGGTCTTTGCACTGCTGCTATAGAACTTCCCATGGAGGCATGAAGGGATAGGACTGACAGAACTAGAAACAAAGAAAGATTCCTGGGATTTCCCAAAGGGAAGATGACTGATCCTTATTACCATTTCAGCCTTCATGATAGAAACAGAAAAGAGAAAAAAAATCCCATCTCTCTATTAGAGAGTTCTAGGAGCTTACACAAACAGTAATTATTTTTATTTCCTTGATATTAAAGGATATTTGACATCAACTGAATTGGAACTTTTAGACTAAAAAATTTTGAATGAACATTTAATTCAATGATTTCATGTTACAGATGTGAAGGCTGAAACATGAAGATCATGAAGTTATATTAAATAAAACTTTCCAGGTTCACATTCAGTCTTTTCCCTATTATTTCATAGACAATGAAATCTTCAAAGCATGAACATTTATTTCTAAGCAATAAAGACTTGTTTAAAATGAAGTTATATATGTGTGCATTTTAAAAAATAGCTCCTATGTATAAATAAGTGAAGAACTATACCATCAGCCTAACAAAGATCACAGCACTGTAATATCCGACTCTGTAGACGTGTGATGCAGTATGCTCTCAGAAAGAAAGGTGTGGGTGAAGTGCCAGTGTTAATCAATAATGTACATGGAGCTTAATTCAATGCATAGGTAAATTTAACATGAGCACTTCATCTGGCTCGGAGGGTTAATTACAATTTTTTTTATATTTTATCATATCTTATTCTCATAATAGTAATAAGCCAGTGAGCAATCCAAATATTGCTATATTTCTAGTGTACAGATGAGGAAACCAAATGATACGTTGAATGGTTTCTTTGAGAAAGAGTTTGGATATGATGGAACCAGAGTCAACCAAATGAATAGTGTTGAGGGTGTTTGCAAAATCATTCATACTGAAAGATATCATATGTGCAATGCTATTTCAGTGAACCGTTCTAAATAAATTAGGATTATTTAAGAAATGTGAGGTGAAAGAGAGAGAGAAAGAGAGAGAAATAGAGATGCATGGGTCAAGAGGGAACATGAGCTTTCTCAGGAGGAAAAATGTCAAGAGCACTTAGAGATCTTTCGTGAGATACGCAGAACTTGGAATGAAAAGGAGCAAAAAATATAAATAAAGCTCTTACAATTAAAAACTTAAGGTAAATGCTACTAAATTTCTTTTTGCTTTTTGTGGGGGTTCATACCCAGCGATGCTCAGGGGGTTACTCCTGGCTCTATACTCAGGAATTACTCCTGGCAGTGCTTGGGAGACCACATGGGATGCCACGGATCGAATCCGTGTAGTTGCATGCAAGGCAAACACCCTACCCATTGTGCTATTACTCTCTGGCCCTAGTGATAGAAAAATTTGAAAGAAGAGCCAATACCTCCTTCACTAGAATATAATCAAAATATGGTAGCAGGAATTACATGAGGGTATGCCTTCATGTGATGTTCAGAGAGGACCATATAAAGTTCATTTAGGGCTTCTTATTTTTTAGTTTTAATTGAAATTAGTCATTACACTATACAATTAGACACTATCTTGGAGAATAATGCAATTGTCATTACAGATTTCAAAATGATGGTTTTACCTTTCCTGAAGGGTAATTTGGTCAATAAACTAGGAATTTTGTGGAGATATGATATACTTATTATTTGGGCCTGATATGTGGAACTCAACTTTAGACATTTGTGTTGAAAATGTCTTGGTCCTTCTCTGATTACTTTTGTACCTGAGACTGTTGGTCTTTGTTTTCAAATGCAAGGCATCTTAGAATTAGAAAATGGCCTATCACAATTATGCGTAAATGTTATGATGAAAGAATCTATTTTAATTTAATTTAGATTTTTTATTAAATCACGTGAGACAATTACAAAGTTGTTCATTATTGGGCTTCGGTCATACAATATTCTAACACCTGACCTTTAACATTGTACATTTCCCACCACCAATGTCTCCAGTTTCCCTCCCAACATCCCACCCCAGCATATCTCTATGTCAAGCATTTTTCTTCTCTCTCTCTCTCTCTCTCTCTCTCTCTCTCTCTCTCCTCACTCTCTCTCCCTCTCTCTTTCTCTCTCTCTTTCTCTCTTCTCTTACAAATTGTGGCTTGCCCTACAGACATTTAGGGATTATCATGTTAATCCCTTTGTGTACATTCAATGCTCAGTTCTAATGTGGTGTAACCATTTCTCACAATTAATAGAACACTAGTATATATTTATATCTCACTAATGAATGCAGTCATTCTATATCTGTCTTTTACCTTTTGAATAATTTCACTCAGCATGATAATCTCCATGTGCATCCATTTGCAGGTAAATTCATGGCTTCATCTTTTCTGATAGCTGCATAGTATTCCATTATGTCTATATACCATAGTTTCTTTAGCCAGTCTTCTGTTCTTGGGCATTCAGGTCGTTTCCAGATTCAGGCTTTTGTGAATAGTGCTGTGATGAATATCAAAGTGCAATAATGTTTCTTCTGAGTGTGTTTGGGTCTCCAGGGTGTACTCCCAGGATTGAAATTGCTGGGTTAAATGGGAGCTCAATATATAGGTTTTGGTTTAATGTCCATATTGTTTCCCAAAAGGGCTGGAGAAGTTGACACTCCCACCAACAGTGGATGAGAGTCCCTTTGACCCCACATCCATGCCAGCACTGGTTGTTCTTGCTCTTTTGGATGTGTGCCGGTCTCTGGTGTGAGACAATACCTCATTGTAGTTTTCATTTGCATCTCCCTGATGATTAAAGATGAAGAGCACTTTTCATGTGCCTTTTGGCCATTCAAATTTCTTCTTTTTGGAAGTTTCTGTTCATTTCTTCTCCCCATTTTTTGAAGGGGTTGGCTGCTTTCTTTTTGTAAAGTTCTACCAGTGCCTGATATATTATGGATATTAACCCCTTATCAGATGGGCTTTGAGTGGATATTCTTTCCCAGTGTGTGATCTGTCTCTGTATCTTGGTCACTGTTTCTTTTGAAGTGCAGAAGTTTTTAAGTTTTATATAATCCCATTTGCTTAACTTTGATTCCATTTGCTTTGTCAGTGGTGTTTCATCTTCGAAGATGCCTTTAGCTTTGATGTTGTGGAGCATTTTTTCCTATGTTTTTATGTACCTTATTGATTCATGTGTAATGTTGAGATTTTTAATCCATTTTGATATGATTTTTGAGCATCGTGCCAGAGGGTGGTCTAAGTTCATTTTTTACATGTACCTTCCCAGTTTTCCCAGTACTATTTTTTGAAGAGGCTTTCTTTTCTCCACTTAATATTTTTGCACCTTTATCGAAGATTAAGTGATTGTATATCTGAGAGAGTGTTTCAGGATATTCTATTATATTCCATAGGTCTACAGGTCTGTTTCTATACCAATACCATGCCATTTTAATAACTGCTGCTTTGTAGTTAGTTTGAAGTTGGGGAAAGTGTTTCTGCCTGTCTTCTTTTTCCTAAGGATTGCTTGAGGAATTAGTGGGAGTTCATTATTACAGACAAATTTCAGTAGTGTTTGGTCAATTTCTTTGAAAAATTTCATGGGTATCCTTATAGGGACCACATAGAAACTTTATAAAGCTCTAGGGAGTATTATCATTTTGATAATGTTAATATTCCCAATCCATGAGCAAAGACTGTCTCCATTTCCTCAGGCCCTCTTTTATTTCTTGAAGCAACGTTTTGTAGTTTTCTTTTTACATATTCTTTATATTCTTAGTCAAACTGATTCCTAGGTATTTGATTTTCTGTGCCACAATTGTGAATGGGATTGTTTCTTTTAATACCCCTCTCTTCTATTTCATTATTTGCATATAGGAAAGCCATTTTCTTTTATGTATTGATTTTGTACCCTGCCACTCTACTATAGGAATCTATTTATAGGAACTTTTTGGTGGAGAGTTTAGGTATACTATGTAGGTATAATATCATGTCATCTGCAAATAGTAACAACTTGAATAATTCCTTTCCTATCTGATGCCCTTAATGTCATTTTCTTCCCTGATTGCTATGGCTAGTACTTCCAGTACTATATTGAATAGAGACTGTAAAAGTGGGCAGCCTTTTCTTGTCACTGATCTTAGTAGAAAACTTTCAGTTTTTCCCCATTGAGAATGATGCTCACTGTGGGCTTGGAGTATATGTCTTTGACTATATTGAGGAAAGTTCCTTCAATTTCTATTTTATGGAGAGTTTTTATCATGAATGAATGTTGAATCTTGTCAAATGCTTTCCCTGTGTCTAGTAATATTATCATATGGTTATTTTTTCTCTTATTGATATGATGTATTATGTTGATTGACTTGCAGATGTTGAACCATCCTTGCATTCCTGGGATAAATCCTACTTGGTCATGGTGTCTAACTTTTTATGAGTCATTAGATTCTATTTTCTAGTGTTTTGTTGAAGATCTTAGCATCTGTGTTCATCAGGTAGATTGGATTGTAGTTTTCCTTTTTATTTTATGTGATATCTCTTCTTATTTGGGTATCAGGGTGATAGGTGCCTCATAGAATCTACTTAGGAGTGTTTCTGTTTCTTCAATTTCCTTGAAGTGCTTGAAAAGGGCTAGAAGTATGTCATCTTTAAAGGTTTGGAAGACTTCACTGGTGAATCCATCTTGACCTGGGTTTTTTGTGTTCGATTACTGATTCTATTTCCTCAATGGTGATAGATTTGTTCAGGTATTCCAAATCTTCTTGTTTCAACCTTGGGGACTTAGGAATTCAGACTGTCCATTTCTTCTAGTTTCTCTTGTTTTGTGTAAAATGACTACAAGAGATACTACAGATTAACTAAGTATGAAGTTTGACATTGCAAAGACAGAGATTATTGATGATGAAGCTAATGTTTAAAAAAATTCAAGTGGCTTATATAATGGCACTCAGTGGCAAAAAAAGGACCAAAGAACAAATATTATTTTTATTCTCTGCACATGAAACTGAATCCAATATTACATCTCCTATCCCTTCTAAGATATTAATCACCTGTGTTATTTTTAATATATAAAACAAATCCAATATTTAAAAATGAAAACGGACAATGTTGAACATCATTTTTAAACAAAAGCAAAGTATGTTATTATGGTCCAACAAGGAAACCACAAGAATAGACTTTGTTTCTGTGCAGAAGGATGATGTCTTCTGTACATAATGCAGAGGGAAGAATGCAATACTAGAGGGAAGAAAGAGTAGAGGAGCATCAAGATTTAGTGAATCATGGTCTAGAGAGAGCATCCTTAAGTAATGGTGGTGGAATTGAGTCTTGAATAAAGAGCAGAACTTAACCAGATGGAGAAGGCACGTGCCATGAGATAGAATGGGGGAAATAGTAAAGACAAACATGCAGAAGACAGAAAACAACAGAAGAAACTTCTTTATGAAGCCTGGGGAAGTTCTAGAGCATCTTTACCAAGAAAGCATATCTGACTCAGAGGTATTTTGGAGGAAAATGAGCTCATTCGCTTATTGTTACAATAGCTCAATAGATAAGTAGGAGGGATCAAAACCATAGAGTAGCACTGAGGGAAGGAAATGAAAATTTCTTTTTTAGAGTAGATGGTCATTAAAATCTGCAACACTTAGTCATCATATTAGGTTGGTGGAGATAGGTCCACATCTGGACTTCCCCCTCGTCAGAACTCCACCCAGCAGACCAGTCTATCACAGCCCGGCTCGTGGCTGCAGGCGGCCGCGCAGTTCATCAATAAATGCTGGATTTTGAGATGATTACAAGAGTATGCTACCCGCACGGCAGAGCCTGGCAAGCTACCCATGTCTTATTTGATATGCCAGATACCAGTAACAATTATAGATATCATTCCTGTGACCTGATGGAATGGTTTGAGGCTCTTTATGTTCCTGGAGCAAGCAGGTGCCCTTGGGCTCTACTAGCATGAGACAGGTCATATGGAGATTTTACTGGTGCCCGATCGACGATGAATGGGAAGACGGTGAGATAGGGAGAAGAGGACAGGGAAAGATCAAGAATGATATTCAATCTGGCAGGTTGAATGTACACATATAGAGACATCATTGCACAAAAGAGGAGAAATGGACAGAAAAGGTGGAATAGTAGAACATTATTGAGCTCACTTTACACATTCAAGGGTTACTACCATTAAACAACCTAAGAGATCTGTCCAGTCAGCTTCGTGAGTCTGGTTCTGGAGTGCAATAGAGTAATATGAGAGAGAAAGAAGGATTTGTTTTTGTTTGTTGATGTCACACCTGGTGCTGCTCAGGACTTATTTCTGACTACACTCTGGATCACTCCTGGAAGGGTTTAGGGTACCATATTGAATGCCAGAGGGTTGAACCAGGTCACCAGCATATAAGGCAAGCAGTCTGCCTCCTGTATTATCTCTCTAGCATCCCAAAACAATATTTTCATGAGATTACTTAGTGGGACTTTCAAAGATTACATAGTTCATGCTTCAGAAAGAAAAGTTTTCTTTAGAAATGCAACCATACTTTAGTCCTCGTACTATTGGCAGATTCTGTAGCATTAAATGAGATTCATAGAGACACTTGACATAGTCAGAGTTCTAAGATCTTCATCAAAAGCGATGGTGGATCTAAAAGTAACAGAATCAGTCTGAACAACAGGCAGAAAATGAGGAGGATTTTGTGTGGAGACGCCAGGAAAAACATCTAATAACTAAAATATCCAAAGAAAGGTCATTCGTATTATATAAGAAAAGTTAAATAGTTAACTCTTCTTTAAAATGGAATAGAAGCAATCCTGTTGGTTTTTGTAATTACAAAGTCATAGACAATATTGAGATTAGTTATTTATCTTCTCTCACTTAATATTAGGCAAAACTATGTACCCCACAGATAACCAGCAGGTGCTAATGTCTTCAATCTGGGGTTCTACCTTGCAGATTTGTAAAAAAAAAATTGAGCTGTATAACCCAAAGTCTGAATATTAAAAATGACATTAGGAGCCTGGTGGCCCCACCCAGGAGCTGCCCGCGCGGCCAGCATCCAGAGCCTCACAAGCTGCTGGGGAGGCTGGAACTCGCGGGCCCAGCTGACCATGGAGCCCCGAGGAGGGCAGATGGGTTTTGGGAGTGGGCCCGTCGCCTCTGGGGGTCCCGAAGCAGCCGGATGAGACTCGCCCATCACACTAGCCACCATTTTCACTGTCCGGACGCTGGGAAACTGCCTCACGATCAGATGAACAGAGCAAAACCAGTTTGAGCACAGGTTGCGCGGCCGCTGCCGCAGTCCACTAAAATAGTGAAACAGTAGTGTCTTTTAATGCACTGCAATCCACGAACAGCAGGAAAGTTTGTTGGGAAGG
The DNA here is from genome assembly GCA_021461705.1 of Cryptotis parvus. Classification (NCBI taxonomy): domain Eukaryota; kingdom Metazoa; phylum Chordata; class Mammalia; order Eulipotyphla; family Soricidae; genus Cryptotis; species Cryptotis parvus. The sequence continues at coordinate 106,157 of JAJIBD010025176.1, forward strand.
AGATATAAAGAGGAAAGAAATGACATACAGAACCCGCCAAGTAGTTGAGGTGCGGGAGGGGGAGGGAGGTGGGGACATTGGTGATGGGAGATGGGTTTGGGTGGAGGGTGCGTGTTGGAACACTGTAGAACCAAGACTCTGCATGAGCATCTTTCAATTGTATGTCTAAAACGGTGTAATAATATTTGGGGGGGGAAATAATAAAATTTTTTTAAAATGACATTAATTCTTATATTAGCATATACCTATAAAATGAGAGTAGAATTTGGGTGTTGATAGAACAAACAAAATCATATCATTGTAAAAGTGAGCTAACTTTTAGTGCTTTTCTCATTTTAGTTATTTTTATTCTTTTTTTTTTTTTGGAGGAATTTGAATCATACTGGTTCATAACATTCAGTGCTCTCTCCAGGCTGTGTACTCAGGGATCACTCCTGGCAGTGCTAAGGGGACCATACGTTTTACTGATGATAGAACCTGGGCATGCCAGGCAAATGCTTTGACCCCTATACTATCTCTTTGGTCCTATACTAGCATATTAATTAAGATAAATCCTGGAAACATGTCTACCTGTTTGGAGGGTTGCACACGGAAGTACTATTTTTTTAATGCTGGTTGTTTAGAAAACACTAAATAAATGATCAGCAGTATCGTTATAAAAGGTTTGCAGTTAAATGTCCTGTATTCAAAGTCAAAGTTGTAGAACCTAATAAACCCTGCATGCTGAACCTAAGCAGAGCTATTTAAGGATTAACCTCAAGACATTAATTGTTTTCGGTTGAAAAATATGTTCAAGCAACACTGGGGTGAATAACAATGCAGCTGAATGAGGGGCTCCGTAGTATTCTACTTCCCTGAGATCCTGCTATTCTGGATACGCGCAGGCGTTTCGTCCTGCTACAGTTCGAAACTTCCCAACCCCAGTCATACATACATAACTGTTCTTGCAAGAGTAGAGTTGAGAACAAGGGAGCTGGAAGTCACAGCTGCTGTTCTTTATGTCAGCGAGCATTGCAGGTCTTTTTAGCAGCCTGTTTTGGTCTATTGCTTGTTAAAGCAATATGAAAAACTGTGTAATTATATTCCAGGAAAAATTGATATAAACATAAAAAGGATGAATCACAATCATACCTTGTATTTTTTCTCTCTCTCTTTCAAGCCTCTTTCTTTTTACAGTAGCAGCATGTTGGTTCTAGGCCGAGTGCCAGTTGTATCAATTAAACAGTAACTAATTCAAGTACATTTGCAATCTGTGTTTGAAATGCCAGCCCATACAGTAGTTACCAATTAAGCAGGAGGCAGATTAATGGATGCATTGTTCTCCTGGGCTAACTCTACCACATTGTCATTAAGCAGTAAGCCCTAGTGAACCAAAGACTTCCATTTAAAGGCAGAGAGAGAAACATGTGCTTACAAAAAAAACCTTGGGTCTATTATATCAAGCAGAATTATTTAACAGGAAAGGTGGCGGGTAACCTTTTGAAGGGGAAGAAATGATGGCTGCTTGGTGTTTTTCTCAATCCCTTTATTTTGCATAGATTTGATCAATGGAGAAATATAAAGGTGGAAAATGGGAAAGAAAATAATAGGAACAGATCAGATAGACAAATGGCTCCTGTAAGTTCACGGCTCTTAAAACAGATGTTCTTTTCATCTGGCTATAGTATATCATTATCTCCAGGAACCCTGAAGAGAAAGTACAAAGATTCACTAGGGAGAGTGGAAAGGCTTCATGTTTACTGTGTAAAATATGTGGCTTGCTCTCCCCACCCAATCCCCAATTGCCCATTTAAGGAGTCAACTGTTTGGGACCCTGACTTGATTCATTTTAAATGTGCAGGCTTAGGATTTTTGAAACAAATGCAATTGTTGCAAAAGAAAACTTTTTCTTTGCCACTCTCTGAACATGTAATGATTGTTGTAGCTCCTAATAAGAACAAATGGAAAGATTTTTTGTTTGTTTGTTTTTTGCATCATACCCAGCAATGCTCAGGGGTTACTCCTGGCTCTGCACTTAGGAATTACTCCTGGCGGTGCTCAGGACCATATGGGATACTGGAGATCGAATCCGGGTGGGCGAAATCAAGGAAAATGCACTCCCTGCCGTGCTATCGCCTCCAGCCCACTAATGGAAAGAGTTGAGAATCTAAAAAGTAGCAACGTATTTCACATCCCAGGATGTATGAGTTCCTATGGAAATTTCTCTAGTCTGCTTTTCTTTTCCTTTTATTTGGCACTTATCTGACCCCCAAAGGAATGTGACACCTGGGAACTGAGAGATGGTGCATGTGGCATGTCCCTGATTCAAATCCTGGCACCACATATGGCGCCTGCACACAGCTAGGGGGTCAGTCTTGGGCACATGTTCGGAGAATCTCAAAAGCAAAGAAAAATAAAAAAGAAATTTGACATCTAAAGAGATATTTAGCTCTTTCTTATTCCAGAAAAAATGTGCAAGAGTGCTTTCTGTATCTTCCTTGTGTGCATGCATGGTTTAGTGAGTGATTACCTAAAGCCAGGACTGGGTCAACTTCCTGCAGTTTTCAAAATCTTTAAAAATTGCTAGATCATCCTATCAGTCCTACGCACAATATTTACATTTGACCCAAAAAGTGATTGGCCATTTTATTCTTTTGTTTTTTGTTTGCGAGCCACACGTGGCAGTGCTCAGGGCTTACTGCTGGCTCTGTGCTCAGGGATCACTTCTGGCGGGGCTTGGAGGACCCGATGGGATGCTGTGGATAGACCCTGAATGGGCAAAGTGCAAGGCAAGAGCCCTGCCTGCTGTACTATTGTTCTGGCCTCAAGAGTGGTTGTTTTCAAAAATATCCACTCACCCCCCATTTCAGACTTTTCTATTTCCCCTTTTAGTGGATCCACCTCCACAGTTACAACTGTATAGACACCCCAGGAGAAGCCTATAAAGAGCAACTTAAAACAATCACAAAGGGCTTCAAAGTCAACTCACTCCCCACACCCCCTTCTCCCAACTCTATTATTCACTTGATCACTTGACTTGACCACTTAACATCCCGTTATTCATCGATTTGCTCGAGCAGGCGCCAGTAACCTCTCCATTTGACCCTATCACGTGCCAGTGTAGCCAATGGCTACAGTAAGAAACTATTATTGGGGCCGGAGCCGATAGTCCTGCAGGTAGGGCGTTTGCCTTGCACCGTGGCCGGCCCATGCAGGCCCAGGTTTGATCTCCGGCATCCCATATGGTCCCCGAGCACTGCCAAGAGTAATTCCTGAGTGCAGAGCCAGAAGAAACCCCTGAGTATTGCCGGGTGTGACCCAAAAAGCAAAAAAAAAAAAAAAGGAGAAGAAAAAGAAACTCTATTATTATGATTTTTTTTTGTCTTTTCACCTCTTTTGGCTAATGGTCTTTATTCGGGACCCATCAAGAAATAACCATCCACTCTTTTGTTTAAGTTGGATGGTTGTTGCTATGTGAATCGTCTTTTATGCCATGCTCCTGTCTGCTGAAGAGGTGTATGTATGTGTGATGTGAGTCTGCATGTGTTTCTGGTGTGTGTGTGTGTGTGTGTGTGTGTGTGTGTGTGTGTGTGTGTGTGTGTGGTTTCTTTAGAGTAGAAATTTCTATTTCTACTCTAGTAAGCTTTTGCTGTGATGGCTGCCTTCAACCTTAATCATTATAGAGACTTTCCAATTTGGCTGTCATTTCTGCTTTTAGAGCATTTAAGATGTACTTAGTTTCTGAGCTAACCAAGGATGTGGCTTTTCTACTAACTAAAGAATCAAAATCTTTTCAGTGCCCTTTCTGCTCTCTTCTTCCTCCTGAATCCTCTTTCTCCAAACTCTTCACATGGTTCCTTTCCCTCCCCCCATTATTGGCTCATTGATAGAGGAACAGAAATGTTGAAATCAATATGAGAATAAATTGCCACATGGTCTTTATTGTGAGGCAAGGTTTCTCCAGAAAATCCTTGTAATCAGAAAAGAAGGAAGATGAGATTAAACTGATTAAACTGAGAAAGTCAAAAAGGACAACTTGAAAGATTAGCTCTCCAATGCCAGGAAGGCAGAGCCCTCGATGCATGCTAAGCAGAGCGGTCCCCGTATCAGCTCCTTTCATCGGGTGACCTTCTGTTGCATTAGCACAGAGCTACTTGATCCAAGGTGAATGCTGGAAATTGAAAAGCCAGAATGGCAGTGATTACAACAGGTATCAATATTATTGTAATGATGCTTCGTTATCATTAGGGGAACTTAATTACTTAGGGAGAGTGAGAGGCTAGAAAGAAAAGCACCAACCCCTGGCCCTAGCTGTTGTCGCCAGCATGGACCGGTGGAGCAATGCCTCAAGTTTCAGTCAAAATCGGAAAGCCAGAGGAAGAAAAGTCCTGAATTAAGATGTCTCTGTGGCCTAAGAAGATTTCAGGACAAAGATTAATCTCCAAAATGCAAGACAGAGTGATTGGCTTTTGGATAGTCTATCATAGCAGCAGTTACTTAGTTGTTTCTCCTTAAAGAGTTGTGGAATAAATGAAGGAACTATACAAGGAAACTAACTGAACTTATCCTCTGGCAATCCTCAAAGGAATCAATTTCATTCAAAGATCCAAAATTATTAAATCTTGAGTATTGCTCTTTAACCACTCAGCTCTGTTTTAAATGCAAAACTCTATTTTAGATTAACCCTGCCTCAGATCCAAACCTCTCTTTAAGTCCCTTCAAAGTCAGCCTCACTATTCCTGTCCCCTGTTCCCTCCTCTTTTTCCATAGAGGTTTACAGGGCTTGGTCCTCCTGTTGTGACATTGGAGCTCTGAAATGGAGCGTTCAAGCTGGGCACATGTTTTCTTTGACTTGTGACTCTAAAAGAGAAATCCAGAGCATTTCTGAACACTCCAGGGCTGCAGTTGAGCCAATCCATGCCAGAATTAGCCTCAATTATTGACTTACAAATATAGGCCTGATCCGGCCTGACTGGCCTCCATTAATAAGCTGAGGAAAATTCAGATTTCCAAATTAATGGAATCAAATTTATTTATTTTGGGAGTAGGCCCCATAGCCAAAGTAAACTCCACGTGAAGGAACTCTGACATGTCAGTCCTGCCATCAGCACATTTTTCTCCTGTTGGTCCACACCCCACCCCACTATGCTCATTCAGAGGTGAAAAAGAAAATGTGAAAAAATTGTGTACGAAAGCATGTGTTTGGAAAAAAAGAAAAGTGAATGTGGAAAAGTAAAGGACAGAGGGTGTGTTTGAAGACACTCTGAAGTCTTGCAGGTTTATTTAGAAGCCAAGCATGTTGTGGGGCTACGGTTATGTTTGTTCCTTCCTCTCACTCCTATTTGCCCTCTAGAGATCTTCCAGGCTTGGGAAAAGAAAGTAAATTGTATAAGAGAGCTTATCCTGATGGTCTCTTACTTCAGCAGGGTAAATAGTTCTACTACAAGCATCCTTCTTTAAAGAAGAGCGGCAGAGTACGAAAGTGAATGCTATCACGCACCCAGAACGATGTATCAGAGCCCACAGCCCACATGCAACTGTAGGTTTCTTTGATTCTCTTCCTGTTCTCTGCTCGTTCCATGATAACAGATGCCTCCATGACTGAGTGGAGACAGCCATTCTGAACTTCAAAGGAAGAAAGGTCTTTCTTAGGCCAAGTTTCGCCTCCTTAAATATTAATTTCTTGTCACAGGCTAATACTGTTAACGTTGGATATATAAAGTAAATTTCATCTTCTCCACAAGGGAAAATACTCCTCTCTAGAATCTTCTACACAAGCAGTCATTTTACTAGCTGAAACTCATTTAGAACACCCTTGTGACCAACATTATTACTAGATTGCTTCAACTTATTTAGGTCTGCTTTGTACATTAGAGTCTAGACAGGCTAATGTCATATTGGAGGCTTTGGATGAAGAGCCCCCAACCCTTTGCTTGGCAGTTTTCTTTTATTTTTGCATTTTGTGTCTCCTATATTAATGATGTGTTGGTGTGTGCTTGCTTTTCTCCACATCGCTGTCCAACATTTTGGTTACCAATTTTTCATAGCATACTATCCAGAAAAGCTCCATTTCACCTTATATCTGCTATCCTTATATTTGCAAACTACTCAGTTATTTTAGTTTTTATTTGTGTTAGTGTTGTGGCATGTGTGTGTGTGTGTGTGTGGTGTCAGAGACTCAGAATGTCACTCATATGAGGTAAGTGCTCCACCAGGAAACTCATGTTGACATTGCTTTTTTTGTTAAAGTGAAATCTGCAAAGTCCATAACCACAAATTGTGGTTAAGTGAGTTTGAAAGCAAGAGGTACATTGAGTGCTTTGCCAATTTTTTCCCTTTGATTTGTTTTTGCTTTAATAGCAGAAGGAGGCAGGGAGCAATGCTGAGGTCCATACAAGGTAGAAGAAGGAATTTAGAGTTTCACATTTAGCTGGGCTGTTTAAAAGCCACACACATTACATGAACAAGTAGGAAAGAAAAATATGCCCATGGTGATTCAATAAAAAAAAGAAAGAAAAAATAAAATATGCTAACTGGGTAAAAACAAGAAAACCTGACTACCTAAACTTGTTGAACTCAGTACCATTTCCTCTACACGTCCGCATTCATCAAGTGAAGGCTATTCATCAGTTCAAAGCAGAATGACTTCATAGCTGCTCTTCTGCAGTGTGCTTGACAGTTTCAGTGCCTGTGCTCTACTAGGATCACAAAATGAAACAATACAGTTTCCCCTTTGCATGGAAACATTGGTACATGATTAGAAATTTTTTTTCTTGTGTTCTGAAATGATTAGTATTTCACATTTTTTGATCCTAAATTATTTTTTGGAAGGTGCATTTTAATTCATTGACTATGCAGTTCCACAGATTTATTTATTCAGCAGTTAGTTTTGCTTTTTGAGTCACACCCAATGATACTCAGGGGTTACCCTGCTCTGCACTCAAGAATTAACTCATAGCAGTACTTGGGGGATATTGGGATGCCAAGGCTCGAACTCAATGACATATCAAACCCAGACAATGTGGGGTGGCCATGTGCAAGACAAGCTCCCTATCCTCCTTACTATCACTCCTGCCCTGTTGGAGGACAGGTTTAGCTATTCTGGAAGTTTTGTTGTTTTGCCCACTCCCAGCTTAATCTACTTAAGTCAAGGTTCATTCTAATGAGACTTTTCTTCTATGTAAACACTGCTAGAGGGTGTGGCACTTACAGAAGTCACCTTGATTGAATAACTTCTGACTTATACATCTACTAAGACTTCTATGTTTTCTAGATTGGGCACAGCTCCTCTTTTATACCCACTGCACCCAGCGTGGGACAGTTAGAATTTACCAGGAGACTACCACCCTGGCTACTCTGAGACTATAGGAAGACTATAGGAAGGATCATACTAGTTTGCTCTAAGCAGGCGAGAGTGACCCTTTCAGTACAACAAGATACTCAGAATCACCCTGGTGCAGATAATAATAAGAAGGACCTTGTGGGTACCATCTAGATTACATGAAGCTCATGAAGTTAAGATGTATTACTTTTATATCAGCCCTCTCTCTCTCCAGTGTTTTACATAAGAGATAATCTCGGCTTAGTCCTTGGCATAACCTTTGTTTATACCTGCAATAAGGTGTGGCACTACACTCTGTTTAGAGTTCTTTGTTGACATGCCCCTCCCGATTGGATTACTTTGGTGTATATAAGGGGCTGACTTGAGGCCACTTCACCTTTTGCCTTTTTGGCTCCTGGAGGCTTTTGGCTTTTACTTTTTTGCCTTTTTGGGCCTTTTGACTTTTGGCTTTTTGCTCTTTGGCCTTTTTCTCCTTCTTCTGGGTAGGACTCAGCTCGGGTGAGATCCTCTCTCTCTTTGGTGGGAGACTTAGGCTCTTTTGTATGATCTAAGTTCGGACCAGAGCTAAAGTTTGTTCATTATATTGGAGTGCTGTGGAAGAGCTTTTGTACTATTAAAAGCCATTTTTGGAACTGCACTGGACTCGTGAGTTTTCATCTGTTCTCCCGGCGTCCTCAGAGGTAGAAGAGAACCTCTGTCCTGACACTGTCAGGGACCCCGGCGGCATTTCCCGACACTGCCCCAAGATTAATTATTTTTATCTTATTTTTAATCTTAAGTAGGTTCACAAACCTACTCTAAACTGCCGAGATATAATGGTTTTGTTTGGTAAGTGTAATTTTTCATTATTACATGAAGTGTTTTATTGCATTTGAGTAATAGCTTTGCATTAAAATTATTTCCTTCATTTTTAAATTTAATTAATATATAATTGCCCTTAGCCTATAATATATTATTTATTTATGACAGGCTAGTATGTTGGTACACATTTTTACCCTTTCATTTGACAAAGGGACTGCAATTAAAAATACTTAATTATAAAATTAAAAAATATCTGCACTCAATGTTGACAGTTCCAGAAACATATGACTTCTCATATGGTATATTCCAGCAATATAACTTTTATTATCCATGAAGTCAAGTTCAGATTCAGGAAACTTTGTTCTTATTGTTGTAGAAAACCTGAATGTTCATGGAACTGTTGACTTTCAGAAATTATAACAAGAACGGACACATGACGTCTACATACAGTATGCTCACATAGTATCTGACTCCCAGCTAGAAGGGAGAAGATATAGTTTCTGTCTCTCTTGCTTTTGGACTTCATAAGTGCTCTGAAAGATAGCTTGACATATGATTAACATACAAAGGTCAGTGATGATGATTCTACCATTCTACCAATAGCAGTGAGAATTCAAAATCACAATTTACAAAAGCACTAACATATATATGTGTGCGTATATATATATATATTTATATATATGTATATGTATATATATTTATATATTATATATATAAAATGGCATAAGATAAGATGACTGGAATTAGTTCTTTAAAATGCATGCATAACTTTTTTTGACAAAATAGATTGCTTTACTAAAAGAATTTTAAAATGCAAAAATAAATGAGGCAATTAGTCATAGTTGTTAACAGCAAGTGTTATTATTTTAAATAAAATAATATGCTTGTGTTCACCTAGATTTGATAGGATATTATACAAAGCCTTAGAACTATTTTTCAGGAAATTTGACAAATATTTAATAACTTATATTGAAAAGAAGAGGCTTGAAATAGCTACTAAAATGTTAAAGAAAAGCCAGGAGATTGACTTACTCCACTAGTTTTCAAAATATAATGTAAAACCATTGTAAAACATTGTGTTGTTGCCTTAAGGAGAAACAAGTACAAGATTGCAACAAAGATTAAGAATAAATTCATATATTAGAACCTCTATGTGTGACTTTTGATAGGTGACCTTGATACAAATGGGGGAAAGATGAACAAGTAGATTAAACTGAAAGAATTCATAATTAATGTGGAAAAATTCTGAAAATTTGTATCATGCTTCTCACCTAAACACAAACAGATTCTAGATTATTTAAAAAGCTAGATATGAAAAGAAATTATGAAATACGTAAAAGAAACTACAGGACTATCTTTATTATTCCAGAGTACAAAAACATTTCTTGATAAAATGGAAAAAACACAACATATAAGGAAATAAATTAATAAATTTTCCATTAAACTTGAATCTTCTTTATATATACAGGTACAAATATAAAAGGAAAATATAAGTCATAAACTCAGGGAAGTTTGCAACTGTGACTGAAAATCTCTTATTTCTAAGATGATTCAAGTAAAATCTGCAAAGCAATATGAAAAAAAGATAAGCAAAATGAGTTGAGAATAAGATGAACAAATCAATAGTATTTCACATAAGCAACATGAATGAGTAACACATACTTGAATATTTTTTGAAGTTCACTTGCATGAGAGAAAGACATGTGAAACCGTGAGATACAATTTCACACTCATCAAAGCAACTAAGATTAACATGTCTAGTATTAGTAGGTGTTGGCAAAGATGTGGAGAAACAAAATTTTCCAGCATGATCTGTAGGCATAAATGAGCGCCGTCACTTTGGGAAAAAATCGGACACTTCTTTAGAAATTGAACATGCAATTAAGTAACAGACTCTTGTGTATAATGTGTTTATCCCCTTATAGCCATTCACAAAGGACACACAGAAAGCATGTACAGAAATGCTCTGAGCCTAATTATTGGTAAGATAAAATTTGAGATTAGCTTAAATTTCTAACCCCCAAAAAAATAAGTATCCCATGTTCTAAATACCTTAAAGATGAACAGCTTTACTTTTCAGCATTTTTTCCATCATGGCACACATTAAGGATAACATTTGTATGGCAAACTCACCTAACCTTGAGAGGATCTGGACCCCCTTTTCACATATCTTGACTTGTCCAGAAGATGCTGATTTGTCCAGAACCTCCTATTTTAACCTACAAAAGTTATACTGTGCCAGTGCAATTTTTACCATGTTACTTGCACCTTTAAATAGTGTGAACAAAATTTAGATGGTAAAAATTTACATATTAAAGATCAAATGAAGATAGTCTAGGAACTTTAGAATATTGAGATATTTTTAAGATAAAAGGATATCAGGGAGTTGCTGGGGTCCCCAGCAATATCAGGGAATGTGTTCTCTTCTACCTCCGAAGCCAGCGGGAATGGATGAAAACTCAGGAATTCGGCACAGTTTTAACAGGCTTTCTGTCACAGGTTCTGGTATATAACCCAACAACAGGAAAAAAATCCAGGATTTAGGTTCCTACCTGAACCCCGACCACATGTAGATCTAGAACCCTGGTCAAGATGGCCACTACCACATGCTAAGGCCGAAGGGAAGAGAAAGAGAGAGTTGGAAAGGAGAGTAGAGTGCAAAGAGGAACCAATATGGCCAAAAAGCCCTTTTGCCTTTCTCCTAGCTTTTTTTACATAGAAACCCAGCAAAACCTTCCAGGCCAACCCAGCTGAGTTTTCTAGAGATGAAGTCAGGTAAATGACCCTATTGAAATGCAGATCTTCAGGTGGGCCCTATGGCTCAAGCTTCACAAATGCCAGAGATAATTAATTCCCTGAGGTAAAACCTCCCTAGCAGAGCAGGGAGGAGCTGCATCTCTGAACCAGAAAGCAGTTCAGAACCTAATTTGTAGAGAATGGCATTAATACTTCTTACCATGAATATATAGCCAGCTGATTCCAGACTCTAGATCCCACTAAGGTCCAAAATCCATGAGAATAATTCACTTTGTCATCACCTTTAGAATCAGAGACACATCAGTTTGCCCAGTGGTGCACTGGCATGTCTCTTTGAACTAGGAAAATTGATTTCATTATGGTTGATATAATGTGGCCAAGTACTCTTGAAATTTTATATTCCAAGTGGTGTATATTATAATATAATATGTATATATTATAATATGATATATGATATAATATAACATAACATAACATAACACAATATAATATAATATAATATAATATTATTATATTGTATTATATTATAATATAATTATTACTATATAATAATATATAATAAATATATATTATTATATATATATTATATTATATTATAATATAATATAATATTATATTATATTGTGTTATGTTATGTTATGTTATGTTATGTTATAATATATTATATTATATTATATTATATTATATTATATTATATTATATTATATTATATTATATTATATTATATTATATTATATTATATTATATTATATTATATTATATTATATTATATTATATTATATTCCAAGTGGTGACCCATGGCAGCAGGAAAAATAAAGAACTGGGGCAAGCAGGATTCATAATATTTATGATAAAAATATTTATGCCATATAAAATTATGAAATCAATCCAATTCTTCCCCAAGCTCCCATTGTGTCTGCTACGGAGATTCCCTAAAGCAGGGAGTAGCTCTTCACATAAGCTAAGTAGGGCCTAAGGCTCAGTAGGGCATGTCACCCAACAAAAGAGCATTTAAAACGTTTTTTTTTATTTTGAGTCACACCTCGAAGAGTTCAAGACTGGCTCTGCACTCAGGGATCACTCCTGGCAGGCCCAGGGGACCGTATGAGGTGATTGAGCTTGGCTTAGCCTTATGCAAGGAAGGGCCCTACCCACTGCACTACTATCTCTCTGGCCCAAAAAGTCGTATTTTTTTTAAAAAGCTTAAGCATTTACATGAGCAAAATTCAGTGCTAACTGGGTGTTGCCAAATGGAAATGTTCAGTATACAGCACAGACTCAGACTTGATCAAATTTGGACAAACACAGGTCGGAACTTAGTCGATAATAGAAGCCAAGCAAGAAAAGCATTTGATTAGCAAAAGTTTAAGCAGTTTAATTATTTGGAAACATCCAGTGGGCAGTTCATGGCTGTCTGTTCTTAGGTTTTGATTTCTTGGCTTACTCATTTGTACAAACTGTTAATTAGGTATTAGAAGCAACTCAGTTTAAGGCCATCCTTACTTAATTAATTTATCTGAACACTGGTGAAATACTTTGTAAAATTTTAATGAGGAGCAGAAATATTTCCTCATTACTTAAAATATTTTAAAATATGGACTGTGATGGTCATAAAACTATGCAATGAATTCATGTCAAAGATTTTTTATCTAATTTACTAATTAACAAATTGACAAGTAGGATGTTAGAACAAATTCAAAGGAAATTCCAAGGATCAGAATCATTCACAGTAATCAAGAATACAGACATAGATTTGATTTATTTTTACATGCGTCACACCCTATGGTACTCAGGGGTTATTCCTGGCTCTGCACTCAAGAATCAGTCCTGATGGTGCTCCAGGAACCTTATGGGATGCAGGAGATTCAACCCCGGGTCAGCCATGTGTAAGGCGAATGCCCTCTCTGACCTCAGAGATATATCTGTATAATAGATGCCCAGGGATCAAGTGCCAAAGGAGACTAGTACGTAATACTTGGAATCAGTTTTTCAATGGGGAGCAATAGATTATATTCCTTCAGAAATGGAAAAGTTTCTCTGTGAGTGATACCATTTATGTTCTCTGCCCTGAGGTAAAGCCATCTCCATTATCATCAACCCTAACAAAGTAACTTTTTGTCTCTATAGAGTTGCAAAATCAAATGCCAAAGACAGCTTAAGGCATAGAACTCTAAGAACCTCAAAAATTGCAAAGGATCTACACCAACAACAAACATCCTTTCCATCCGGGCTGCCTCTTGTCTTTTTTGGTAGCAGCACACCTGGCTGTGCTCAGGGCTTACTTCTGGCTCTGTGCTCAGGGTTCACTGGTGCCAGGGATCAAACCCAAGTCAACAGCGTGTGACACAGATACCTGAACTCCTATACTAGCTCTCTGAACCTTGATCAGAACATCCTAAACAACTTCACTTGGGACCCCCTTCCACTGAGAAAAAAATATATATATTAATATATATATTTTATAGATTAGAATGCACTACCACATGATAGTGTATTCTAATTGATATAAAATAGACATGTGAATTCATTATATCAATATAAAATAGGTATTGGATCAAATGTTTACTTGAAATAAAACATAAAAAATGTATCTAAAATAAATGAGGGCTGGAGAGATATTATAATGGGTAGGGCACTTGCTTCATAGGTGGCTGTCCCAGGTGTGATCTGTGGAATCCTATATTGTTCCCAAGCACCAAGAAGGAGTAATGTCTTAGTGCAGAACCAGGAATAACCTTTATCCACTAGTGGGTGTGACTCCCAAAGTAAAATGAATAATTTCTAAAAATATATATGGCTCAGAACTACAGTTTAAGAAAATATAGCTTTAGAGAACATTCAGAATGCATTCTTCTGAATGTTTAGATTGAGCTAAAGTGTCAGTAATTTTTGCTTATTTTAGGGTATCTTTGAGTTTGCAAACAAAACTTGGGGACCCAGGGTAATTCTTCAGTCTAGCTGTACTGGGTCTAACTGTTAAGTGCTTAGGCTTATTATATGCCAATTTATAAAATTAGTTAAAAAGCAACACCACATGAAGCTGGGCCAGCTAAAGGTTGAAAGGTTGAAAGTTTGCTAGCATCAAGTTCCTGAGCTGAACGGGGAAGTGACTTATTTGTGTTAAACAACAGTAGAAGACAGGTACTAATGCCTGTCAACTGGATGTATGGATGATCTGTGCTGACCTCGCAGGTCTGTTCTGAACAACAGGATATGCAGGTCCCAAGTCTGAGTTCTAGAGAGAAACTTGCTCACTTGATGCATGGCTGAACCATGTCCTGTCTTCTTGTGTGGCTCTGGGATGTGTGGCAAAATGCTTTGTTCAAACTCTAGACAGTGCAGCTTGTGTTAATCTCAGATCCCCATCTGCCCTTTGGAATGTAGTTTTAGAGTATTAAAACTCACTAGAGTATCAGTGTTTGAATCACTTGTTGAATGAGTTGAATCCCATGACCCATCACAATTCTTGGGTTCATCACAATGAAATCAATTCTGCCCTATTCCCCTTTTGTGTCCCAGCTATTTCATTATGAATGTGGGTGTGTCAAGTCAGCTGGCTTAGGGCTTAGTGGCCACCAGCGTTATGCCCAGTGGTGTAGACAGAGGGGTGCAGGGAACAAGCCCGGCCAGGTCTTGGTACTTGTAAGCAAGACAGTGCTCTAACCCTATTAACTATTCACAGCACCCCCAAAGATTTTGAAGCACTTTGTAGCTGACTCTTTGACTTCTAATATCAATACAAAATTTATTCATTTATCACATTCATATTTTGCACTTAGGGATTTGCTTTTATATATTTTCACTGCACTAATAATGTTCTATAAAACATTTTCTTAGAAGACTTCTAGTTAGTTCTAATAGCTGAGTACACAGTTGTGTCTGTAGATTCATCCACCGGCAGGAAGTGTTTTGCTTTTATATTGGACAAGTATCAGTGTTCCAATTTGTGTACTATGCTGACAATGAACTTACTAACAGTGATTCAACATTGACAGTTTTTTTTCATTTTCTATGCTTCATTGGTCCAAAATATAGCATTGAAAATTTCCATACTGGCTGCTGAAAGAAGTGACTCAAACTGATTTTTAGCTATTAATTGAATTATCTTGCAATGACTTCTTCATAAAGAGTCTTTTACAGATGTGGGGCATAAGGACATTTGCAAACATTCAAGCCTTTTATGCAATTGAGAGGAATGGCTTTTTTTAGTTTATTTGTTTTGGGGGTGGAATGGGCTATGTCCAGCTTATTCAGGGGTTATTTCTACTTCTGGGCTCAAGGATCTCTTGTGGTGGGCTCAGGGAACCAAAGACAGTTTTGGAGACTGAACTTGAATTAACCACACACAAGATACGCACTTCACCCACGTACAGTCTCTCACACCAAGGACCAACGTTTTCTAGTAAAATGCTGGTATTATTGATGGTCACCATAACTCTGTTTTACATTGTTTCATGTAAATAAGACATTTAGTCTAAGGAAACACTATGGGATATGGAGTTCAACCTTTACACACCTTATTTACATTGTTTTATAAAGTGAACTTCTTTTGTAAATCTGACTATGTTGGATTTTCCTCAATCCGCCCAGGTATGCTGGTCCAGAGACTCTCACACATGGGGCAGAGCTGTTCCTTGCTCTCCCTGTGCACAGCCATTCATGAGGCAGTCGGGAGGCATGGAGGGTTCTATCCCTGGCCCACCACCTCGGCAGAGCCTCACAACAAGCCAGACTACCCCTCCTCACTCCACAGGCGCCGCCATTTTCCACTTCTGGACTTCCCTCTCGTCAGAACTCCACCCAGCAGACCAGCCCGTCACAGCGCGGATCACCGACACCCACCCTGCAGCAGCTTTTTTCCTCAATCCGGCCCAGGTATGCTGGTCCAGAGACTCTCACACATGGGGCAGAGCTGTTCCTTGCTCTACCTGTGCACAGCCATTCATGAGGCAGTCGGCAGGCATGGCAGGTTCTAGCCCTGGCCCACCACCTCGGCTGAGCCTCACAACAAGCCAGACCACCCCTCCTCACTCCACCGGCGCCGCCATTTTCCACTTTTGGACTTCCCTCTCGTCAGAACTCCACCCAGCAGACCAGCCCATCACAGCGCGACTCGCCACGGCTGCTTGTGGCCGCCCAATTCATCAATAAATGCTTTATTTGGAGTTGTTTTAAAGAGTTTGCCTCCCGCTCGACAAGCCTGGCAAGCTTCTCGTGTTGTATATGATATGCCAAATTCCAGTAACAATTATATTAGGTCATTCCCATGACCTAATATAATGGTTTGAGGCTCTTTATGTTCCTGTAGCAAGCCGATGCCCCTGGCTCTACTGGCATGAGACAGGACATATGGAGATATTACTGGTGCCCGCTCTAGGAAATAGATGATCAACGGGAAGATCGTGATCGTGATCGTGACTATGTTGGAAATAAAACAAACTTATTTAAAAACAAGTTACTTATAAACTCAAAAATTCAAAATTTTTCTGCATTTCTGACTATTTTGACCAAATTTCAACAACAAGTTGGAAAAAATGTTAGATTAAATTTCTTACAATTTTTTTCTTATTTTTTTAATAATTAAACATTTTATTATACCACCATGAGATATACAATTACAACGTTGCTCATGCTTAGAGGTTTCAGTCACATAGTGTTCCAGCACCCGCCCTCCACCAGTGTCCATTTCCCACCATCAATGTCCCCAATTCTCTCCCCCTCCCACAGTCTGCCTAAATGGCAGGTTCTTTATCTCTTTTCTCTCTCCTTCTCTCTCTTTTCTTTCTCTTACACATTGTGGGTTGCACTACATACACTTAGAAGCCATCTTGTGCATTTTTTTTTGCCTGTACTTAATGTTCAGTTCTATGTTGGTATTAGCCCTTTCAACATTTATTCACACATGTTCTACAATTTTGAATTCTGAATCTGTGCATACCCCAAATCAATGCTATTTAACTAGCAAAAACCAAATCGGTTCTATGATTATAGACTTTTTAGAAATAAGTATTTCTTCTTTCTAAAAACAAATTTCAAAATGATTATAGATCTCTACCAAGAAGCAGTCTCAGCATCAAAATTCATGGGCAATGAAAATTCTTCCCTGCCAATCTCTCTCACTCTCTCTCTTTCTCTCTTGCCTTTTGGGTCCCACCCAGCGATGCTCAGGGGTTACTCCTGGCTCTTTACTCAGGAATTACTCCTGGTGGTACTGGGGGACCATATGGGATGTCAGGGATTGAACCCAGGTCGGTCCTGTGCAAGGCAAACACACTTCAATGGTACTATTACTCCAGATCCCAATCTCTTTTTTATCTAACAAGTTGTCGTGCTTTCATGCAGTCCAGGCTGTTATAACAGCATCCTGTTATAGTGGAAGTGCAGGCATAGAGGAGGGGTGCCAGGTGGTCTAGTTTAATCAGATGTTTTTAATCCTGCCAACACTAGGGCTAGACAAGCAGTTACATATTAGAAATGGCTGAGGGGTGGAGGTCACAAAACTCTGAAAGGACACTGGAAAAGTGACTTCATCTTTGACCTCTCACCTGTGCCTAGGCAGATGGCAGAGAGCAACGCTTCTCACCCCCATATTCTGAGAATAAAGGAAAGCCAAGGACACAAAAAAGCCACGTGCTGTGGCTTTGAGGAAAAATCTACAGAGTGGCGGACCTCAGGCCGTGACGACAGAAGGAAAACAGAGCGTCCATCTCAGGCTAGTTGGGACAGGATTTCATGCACTGAAAAATCAGAGAGGAGAGAGGATCAGTGACACCATTCACTGGACACAGGAGAGTATGAGGGCGGGATGAGTGATCTGAAAGGTCTCGAGGGGATGGATGAGTGACTTTACGCGTGGGAGGCAGAGAGACTCCCAGACATTCCCAAGGGAACCTAGAACTACTTAAACGGTACAATAAAAAAAACTTTAATATTATGAGCACTAGAAGTTTTTATGCTAACTTACATATAAACTTCAAGGACCCACTTAGGAACTAGTCAGTTTCAGGTAACAATAGCACATGGGATCACAGAAAAACAATGAACAAGTAATAGCAGTTCCCAGGGCTAGAAGTCTGAGCTAGGGATAGGAGGGCTGAGCTGTTGAAAACGCCTTTTCTAGGGTGCAGAGCTGTTTCCTCCCACGCCCCCAAGCGCTAAAGGGTAGAAAGGAAAGAAAGTTCTTCCCAATGGGACCACTTGCCTGTTCATGAAGGCACTACTCTCATGGCCGACCTAATGCTCACTTCTGAAACAAAGACTCCAATTCCTGCCCTATCACACCACCACTTGCATGTACAGATCCAACATGAAAACTGGGGGCGTGGGGGGGAAGAAGCGGGAGGAGAGGGGAGGCCGCTGATAACATTTACTCTCTAACACTAAATTTCCTAGCTTGCTAATAGTTTCTCATGTTTTAGTTTTACATTTAAATTTAAATTTAAATTAAATTTATATTAAGTCTGATATTTTCATAGTTTTCTTGAATTTTAGTCTCACTTTATGTTTTATTTCATGCTTTGTATCTGACAATACCATTATCCTTAATTTTTTTTTGTTTGCCTTTCATATCTGTTTTTACTCATTCTCCTGTAAAGTACCTTGTTTTGTCTGGTCTGTTTGCTTTAGTGTTTGCCCGTGACTTTATCTTAACCCTGTGCCCAAATCTCATAGTCTCTTAATCATATCATTTCTTTGAGGTCTGTATTGAAGTGAGTGCCTCCAAAATGATTTGTATGTTTGCCAGAAACCCTGGGAATCCATCTAGCCTGGAATCACTTTATACTAAATTCCTAGCTTGAGGCTTTCATTCAGATCATCCAAGTATTACGAATTCAGGTTACACACTCCCCAGAGGATTAGCTGTTTACAAATTCTAAGGGCAGAATTTTCCCCCCCTCAAGTCTAAATGCTAGTGTTTGAGGCAATTTTGCTGACAGTTCCTGTGATGTTAAGACTAGCTCTTTAAAAATACCCTTTATTTATATTAAGGATGTGGTTTCTGAAAACCCAGGTTTGTGGGTGGGAGGACTCTCATTTTGGACACACTTTTTTTTGTGTCCTCTTTTGTGACCTATAGAAGCGATATAAACCAAAAGGGTGTTGTAGACATATTGCTTCTCCCCAGAAACGGAGACGGGATTTAGCACTCAATTTACTTTAATGTTTTTTTTTTGCTCTTGGTGTATTAGTCATATTTGTCCTTGAAACAGAAGTAATCAGGTGTGCTTGTGTGTTTATTTCGACTATCTATCCCTTAGTATTCTTCTCTCTATTATTATTGCTGATTTATTTTAGGAAATTGGCTGAAATGATGGTAGAGGATGGTTGAGTCTCAGAACGCTCTGGGAAGACAGCTGGAGAGTTGGGAATGGCTTCACTGGCTTTCTGCTCTCAGACCAGCCTCTTTGGGGAGGCTCAGTGTTTTTTCCATCAAGGGTCTCTCTGATTGGACGAACTCCATCCACACAGCAGAGGGCACTCTGTGTTATTCTGAGTTTATTGCCTTATGTGCTAATTGTGTCTAAAAATGAACTCATCATCAAAAGAAAAAAGCAATGAAAGGTATCAAAGGAGATTACTAGGTTACCCCTTGAACCTACATCCAGAATGAAAAGGGAAATTTAGCAGAGAGAAGAGGCAGACAGGGAGGTGACAGGAGCAGGGGCCAGGGGCCTCTGCACATTGGTGGTGTAGGTGGTGTAGTGGTGTGTGTGTACACATAACCACAGAGCCAACAACATTGAGAGCGTGAGATTCAAACTACCATGCCTAAACTTTAAGTTATGCCTGTGTGGGACAGATGAGACAGGACTGCCGCTAGGGTACCTGTCCTGCACAATGTCAACCTGGGATATTTTTCAGGCATGCTTATTGACCAAAATAATATGTGTGTTAAGAAGGTGGGTTGGAGAGAGGGATAGGGGATCCCTCTCACTATCCCACTCCTTAGGGATAGTGGTGGAGATACTCTGACAAGAGTTTTGGGACTGATGAGTTGTGGGACTGATGATAGAACATTGCAGACCTGAAACTCTACTGGGTTTATGAATTGCAGTGCCTTAATAATAATAGCAACATGTCGGCAAGACATGGAGGGAAAGGAGCATTGACATACTGTTGATGGAATATAGATTAGGGGGACAGTATGGAGTGTCCTCAAAAATATCAGTATCTGTTTTTCAAACCACAATGCCCAAAAAAGGAAAGAGAAAGAGACAGAGAGAGACAGAGACAGTGAGAGAGAGAGACAGAGACAGAGACAGAGTCAGAGACAGAGAGACAGAGATGGAGAGAGAGAGATAAGAAAAGTGCCTGCCATAGAAGGGAGGTTGGGGGCTGTAAAGGAAAATGGAAACTGGGGACCTCAGTGACAGCAATGTGCTGGTGAAGGTACACATGTTAGAATATTGTATGACTGAAAACCAATCATGAAGAATTGTAACTCTATCTCACTGTGATTCAATTTTAAAAACCAAATTTAAAAATATTAAAAATAGTTCTACCAGATAAAAAAAGAAAATAAAGCTTAACTTCATAATCACATCCACAATAATTTTTACAAATACCTGAGTGTGCTATAACCTCAACAAATTGTGACATAATATTCACCATTATGTATCACACTTGCTGCCGATGTTTCTTAGTTTCTTCATTTATATATTTTTCATTCATCACCTGCTTTTAGTATCTTGTTAAACATTGCATCTCCTAAATAAGCCATTGAGCAATTGTCAGTGAATTTTTTGTTTCGTCTGATTTTGATTTCTTTTGCTATTATATTGTATTTGTGGATTTGGACCCACACCTCACAGAGTTCAGGGCTTACTCCTGGTTACGTACTTAGAGGTTCACTCCTGGACATGTTCAGTGAACCATATGTGGTACAGAAGGTTTTTGTTTGTTTGTTTTTTGCATTTTGGGTCACAGCCAGCGATGCTCAGAGTTTACTCCTGACTCAGGAATTACTCTTGGCGGTGCTCGGAGGACCATATGGGATGCAGGGATCTAACCCAGGTCTGCACATGCAAGGCAAATGCCCTACTGGCTGTGCTATTGCACCGGCCCCAGTAGTAAAAAAAAAAAAGCCCAACTACATGCAAGAGAAAAACATAAAGAAGCTACAACGCAGATACCATCAGTTTGGACATGGACACTCATGAGGATGACGAGGCTGCAGTCATCCTGTCAAATCTACATTCTGTAACTCCAAATCTCATCTAAGGTGAGTTCCTTCCTCCAAGTTTTAAGATTTGTCATGCGGAAACAGTGTAAGGAAGAGAGTTTCAATTGTTGAAATTGTTGAAATTGAGTTTCAATCGTTGAAATCAGCTAAGAATATTAAATAACTATTAACCATGTATATTGCCATGTTAAGAAAGTCAAGATACATGGTAGAAAGTAAGCATGGTAAATAAATAAAGTTAAGCCATGGTGGGGTCTGATTTAGCTCTTTGCATGCCTTCTTGTTGGCCTGGCTTTGTAGCTTTCCTTTACATTTTAGTCTCCAAACACACCTCTAGGTATAGAACACAGCCTGTTCCCCAATACAGTTCCTGTTTAGTGAATGGAATGTCTTCAATAAAACATAGATATTTCCACATCATCAGTTGCCTGCAGAAAATAGCCAACAAAACTGCAAGACAGATTTTGCTCTGATAGTCTCAGAACAATGCATATGATTGACAGTGATACATTCTATATCTGGAATTTCAGCTAAAAGGAAGCTAGATGATTTTGCTTTTAAGTTTTTAAATCTCAGGGTCTGAAACATCAATACTTAAGATAGCTTAAAGAAACAACTTCCTTATATTAAGTCACTTTTACTTGAAATGCCTGAAATAATTTAGTTTTTGTCTGAAATCACAGTTAAGTTATGAATAAAACTCTAAGCCTTCAGTAAATAATTTCCTTAATGAATTTTGATGTTACTATTCCTTGCAATCCTCTACTTGGATACTCTAAGAAAATGATCTTACAACTGAACAACTTTTAAGATCCATTCATTATGGACTGGAGTATAGCATGTACTTAAAGGCTCCTTCCTTTGAGTAGGACTTCTCTCGGGTGAGATCCTCTCTCTTTGGTGGGAGACTTGGGCTCTCTTGTATGGTCTAAGTTCTGACCAGAGCTAGAGTTCTTTCCTTATATTGGCTTGCCTATCACAGCCCGGCTCGCACGGCAGCTTGCGGCCGAGTGGTTCATCAATAAATGCTGGATTTAGAGATGACTACAGGAGTATGCTACCTGCATGGCAGAGCCTGGCAAGCTACCTATGTCGCATTTGATATGCTAAATACCAGTAACAATTATCTACCTCATTCCCATGACCTGATGGAATGGTTTGAGGCTCTTTATGTTCCTGGAGCAAGCAGGTGCCCTTGGGCTCTACTTGCATGAGATAGGTCATATGGAGATGTTACTGGTGCCCGCTCGAGCAAATCGATGATGAACGGGAAGACAGTGATACAGTGATACATGCAAGGCAAGTTCCTTAAAACCTTTAGCACCTGTGGATCCTGATTGTGATGATTTTGTCTGGGACTCCATGGACCTCCTATACATGACAGTAAGAAATGACCCTTAGATTGGGACACTTTTGGGACATATTTGCTAAGTTCTTTCTAGTTTTTCTTTTTCAGTTCCCTCTGGCGCCGCTATAATTTAGATATCATTTCTCTTGTGACTGTCTCAGAGATTTCTGATATTTTCTTTTTTTTTTGAGGGTTTGATTTGGAGCCATGGTTGGTGGTACTCAGGCTTTACACTGGCTCTCGACTCAGGAATCACTCCTGGTGGACTCCAAGCACCATATGTGGTGCTGGAGATGGGATTTGGGTTGACTCTGTAAGATATCTGTCCTACCTGCTGTATTATCACTATGGCCCCTATTTTCTTTGTTTTTTAAATTTATTTACCTTTTTCTGTTCTTCGTGGATGGTTTCTTGCATATTGATCTCGAACATGCAAATACATTCTTCTCGTGTAAGTCTGTTGCTTATTTTCTCTAAAGTGTTTTTCTGTTCTCCTACTAAGTTCTTCAGGTCAGTGGTTTCTGACTGATGTTTTCTTTTACTTTGTCTTTCATTGTTGAAATCCTCTTCTCTTGTTTTACTCACTTTAGTAAATGGTATCTCTTTTGTCATCTTGTCATCTTTTTAATTTGGAGTTGAGAGTTCTGGTGTGCTTAGGTCCTTCCCATAACTTGGCATCATCCATTCTTTCAGGAGTGTGTCTATACTCTGCACCCAACTCAGATTAGGATGATTCCTCCTTTGGTTGTTGTGAAGCTGGAGCTCTAAATTCTTTCATTGGGGGGTCAGGACTATACTACAGTGGGTAGGTCAGCTCCTGGCCAAACTGAGTTCCATTCGGATGGTACCCATAGCCTACAGGAATTATCCATCCCTGAGTGCAAAACTAGGAATAAGCCTTGAGCACCACCAGATGTGACCCTAAGTCATAAATAAATAAAAATGAATTATTTTGTCGTAAAGTCTAAGAAATGATCTGGTGGTGCTGAGAATGTATGTGTATGTGTACTTGTTGAGGCAAGGAAGTGGTAGCTTGGACAATTTCAGCCTTTCAGTCCCTCCTAGGCACTGCCATTTTGGATTGTTTTTATAGCAGAATGACTATTTTATAGGATGAAAATATATTTTATAAGAAACCATTCATTGTTCTCCAAGGCAGTTATATTACTGAACAATCATAAAAATATAAAATTTCAACTATTAGCACATTATCTATAAAAGATAATTCTTATTCATCAAAAATGGAAATTAAACACTGAAACCGTTAGTAAAATGTGTAGTAGCACAAAACACCCATGCTTTATAAATAAATCAAATATTTGCAAAAGTATGGTAAAACTTTTGTAGCATTTTTAGAGAAATTATAAATTCAATTAAGAAGTGTATGAATTCAAAGTAATGTCTGAAGATAGTGCAGAATGACTTCATGACACATATTAGTGAATATGTATTTATGTATTTATAACTCCTCATTAAATGACATCAAGTTGGTAAATTAGTGTCAACCAACTACTTAACAAATATTCTCTCAATCTCTGGTCTATGCTTTCCCAGAATCCCCATTATTAAACATTTACCATTCATTAAGGATTTTAGCTTTGGCCACCCTCGAGGTGTTGCAGGTGTGGCTGTGGTGCCCAACTGCATGGGCAGGTGGCAGACAGGAAACAGGGTGTCCACACCCAGGGCTCTGCCCAATGGGCCCTGGATGGTTGATGGTTTGATAGAAAAAAAGACTGGGCCACCTGGGATGAGCGCAATGCAATGGCAGAGCCTGGCAAGCTACCCATGGTGTATTTCATATGCCAAAAGCGGTAACAATAATGGACCTCATTCCCAATGAATGGGGATGTTATGTTACTGGTGCCTGCTTGAACAGATTGATAAAAAACGAAAACAAGTGATGCAAGTGACTAGTGACAGGATTTTAGCTTTCAATATATGTATTTTTATGGTTTTTGAGGGGACTGGACCTATTGGTACTGAAGCTTATCATTGCCTTTGTGCTCAGAGATCACTCCTGGAGGTGCTCAGAAGACCATATGTAGTGAAGGGGACTGAAATACAGTGTCTTACCCCCTGTACTACTTATCTGGTTTAAAATTCTATGTTTTGAAATATAACTTCTTTTTACAAATTAGAGGTTTTGCTAAATACCCATCATATTCCATCACAATTTTTAAAAGAAAATGAGAAACTAATTATGGAACATATATGTAATGTGAAAGCTACCCCTGAATACCCTAAACCCATAAGGATGACGATGATATGTGTGTGGAAGGAGTTTGGACTCACCAACCAAAGTTCAGGTATACTCCTGCTCTATGCTCATGAATCACTGCTACTGGTAATCTGAGTTCCTTAAACAGTGCCAGACTTGAACCCAGATTGGCCATGTGCAATGTAAGTGCCTTAACTCCTATACTATCTCTTCAGCCCAAGTATGCTTGTATTAATAACCCTCTTTTCTATCATTACTCCTGTACCTCTCTTATTAAAGAGAACCTAAAAACTCATCTACTCATCAGTATATAGTTAACATCATTACTTGAAAATATGAGACAAAAATAAGCAATGCATTCCCTGGTCTTGGTTTATAATAGACTCTTGTATCAATGATAAGTGTTGGTGGTTTCTTTTTTATTAATACAAAATGTCTCTATAAAACAATACAGCGAATACTCGAAGAAAATCTGTCAACTGAAAACCCTGTGAGCTTTGTATAGAAAGTAAAGATGAGGGATGTGGAGAAAACTCAAATGGTAAAACATGTGTCTAGTATGCCCTAGGTCTTTAATGCAATCTTCCTTTTAATGAAAAATAAATGAAATAAAAATAAAGGTAAAAAAACATTTCTCTATGTTAATAGAAACAGAATATTGCTGCCAACTGACTTGTCTTACAAGAAGTAATAAAATTAAGGTAAATGTAATTCTATATAATTCAAATGAATGGAAAAACTGAAGAATAATTGTGCAATTATAAGGAACATTAGAAATTAGTACTTCCATCTTCATTTAAAAACAATTGTTCAAAATTATATAATGTTGAATTTACCTCACATAGAAGCATGATAAATCTATAACATGTTTGACAATAACAGCTCAAATGTATTTCAAACATTTTGAAGAGTAAAATAAAATTTGAGCAGAAATTACTGAAATTGAGACTCTCCAGTCTAGTAGTCAACTTTGTAATAAATATAAGTGTGGCTTCGTTGTATTATTTTTGTTTTATTACTTGTCCTACTCTTTAGTTTGGTCCTATCTTCTTTTAACGTTCATTGAGCTATTCATGACTTCTGTTTTATTATCTCATATAAGGTTATATTGAACATTTTAGACATATGACATTTAGTGACTAAATGCTAAATAAAACCACATAACACTCCCTTCCTCTATAAATGAACAGTTCAATATGCAAACTCATCCATAAAGCTAGCTTTACACGTCATCAACTAAATCCCCAAGGAGATGCAAGCTGAGCTGCAAAATATCATTGGTATACCAGTCTCCCAGTTGAACACTTGGGGTACCCGAAAGAGGGGTGCAGGCCCAGTCTCTGCCCACTGAAGCCCTGGAAGCTGCAGCCACACCCCACAGCTGCTGCCATGCCAATGGTCCTACTCCATTGTTTCCGCTAATCTCTGCCCAGATGACAAACTAATAAAAATTCCAAGTACACTTGTTACCAGCCTGAAACTCTGGGATCTTCTCAGGGTGCGGGTGTGAGCCCCCTCACCCTTACTTTCAGAAGTCCCAGCAGCCACCCCTGCAGCCCACATCAGCCACCATGTGAACTCATCCGTCTTCCTAGTTCTAAAGATCCTGGGGTTCCTGGACAGCTCCAAATTCCACAATGCTGCCATCCCAGTAGGAGCACACCACACTAAATGGGAAAGCAACATAGAAGCCGGCTAAACTCAATAAACAAAAACATTAACACAGAAGGCTCAACTAGCAGTGAACAGCTTTGTAAACCCTCACACAAGACTTAATGACCCCATGGTGAGATATAACAACTTCCACAGATTTTCTTTTATGGAAGTATTTTTTTATTTTGTAATTTCATTAGCTACTTAGTTGTAATAAGCAAAATAAAATAAATTATTTTGTGTCTGTTAAGGGAGTAGATTTGAGGGTGGTTGGGAAAATGGGAACAATTGTGAAGGAAAAAATCATACTAGTGGCACGAGTGATAGGATTGCTGTTGAAACATCAAATGTCAGTAACAACTGTGTTATGGATGACTTTGTAAAACATGGTGTTTAAATAAAGTTACAAAAAAGGTTTATAAATTAAATAAATTAACAGTTCTTAGAATACGTATCACTCGTTCTGTCCAGGTAATGTATATGACACTATAAGGCATTTTAATTTTTTACATCCATCGCTTTATATTTATGCAGTCAATACTACTCTTTATTTCGTGGAATCGATATTTAATATTAGACCTATTTCTCTTTATGTTCTTTGCAGTACCGTTAGGTGATGCCCCACCCATTAGCCCCGGATTTTGCATTGCTATGAGGGATTGTTCTTTTCCTTCCTAGAAGCCATTTTCCTCAGTTTAGGCCAAAAAATATTTCTTTATTGTGTAAATACAAAAGGAGGGTGGGGGCAGATACTTGTGAGTTAGTTTAACTCTTAATTGATAGCTCCTGAACATCTCATCATATTTTCTAATTATAAGCTCCAGTTCCATGCAGATTGGATCAATTTCCTCACCACCACCACCAGCAGCAGCACCACACCATCCTCTACAAGGGACTGGATGGTACCAGAATGACAGCCACCTGGCTATAAAATGGAACCCTTGGAGTAGACGCTGCTCTGAACCAGCAAAGTCAGAATCAGTTTTTGTCCTGACTAGCTGTGAATGTCTTTGCAGTGGAAAGAGCACTTAAGAAATGCCCTGGAGAAAATCTGTTTATAATAGGAGACAAGACCTTGAGGGCATTTGGAAGAGATAATCAATCTGATATAGGGAAATTTGTTCAGAGTACATGACATGATCTCCCTATAAAAATACAGTCCATATATTTTATCTAAGTTGTGATTATCATACCTGGTTCTCTCAATGTGTTTACATAGGAAAATCTAAATATAATATTATTGGATTGCTTATCAATCTGGGTGGAGAGATGCTCTACAGTAGCATAATTAAGCTTGAGCCAAGGGCATGGCTCCCTGGGGACTTGAACTGGTTTGACTTTGTGAGGCCCTGCCTGCAGGGGAGTCAGAGGTTTTTCCATCTGTAGGGCTGGGAGCCAAAGACATGGTCAAGATGCATTCTTATGTGTGGGCGTGCTCCTGGTCAGCACACATGATCAGAATACTCTGTCGGCAGCACTTGGTCTGTGTGAGCCTGGTAGCAGAGTGTGTGGAGTAAATTTGGTGGAAGTGAAAACCTTTTAGATTATCTATACTGGTCCTGTGGCCTTTGGTTCATAAGTCACAGGCCCCGAGTGTGACCAGGGAACCTGATGAACCCCACTATCGCTGGGGACCCACACAGACCCAACATAGTACTCTCTTGTTTTACAAGTCTACTCTCTGCGATTATCTTCCTTTCCAAAGTATGCATTTTAAAAATTTCTTTGGTGAAGTTTTTTAAGTATTTTATTATACCACCGTGAGATATACAATTACAAAGATATACAATTAAAAAGTTCATATTTGGGCTTTGGTCATACAGTGTTCCAGCACCCATCCCTCCACCAGTGCCCATCTCCCATCACCAACGTCTCCGGTTCCCTCCCCTCCCCAAGCCCACCTCCATGGCAGGTTCTTTATTTCTTTCCCTTTCTCTCTCTTTCTCTTTTCCTCCCCCCCAGACTATGGATTACAGAACATACATTAAAGGGTTGTCATGTGTATCATTTTGCCTGTATTTCATGCTCAGTTCTAGGTTGGCATTAGTACCCTCGACAATTGTTAGCACACTGTTCCATTTTCTGTCTTACCTAGTCTCTGACTCCCACACGTTTGTGACAATTTCAAGGTGAAGGTTTTTAAGTGTGAACTCTTCCCTTGTTCACCTGAAAAATATATGTTGTTGTTCTTAAGATTTTCCTGGGTGTAAAGCTCTATAGGTAGCTGAAGATATTGATCTTTACTATTGTCTTCTATTGTTCCATTGAGAAATCATCTGTTCATTTTTGTAATACCTGCTTTAAAAAGTCTAATTGCTTTCAATATAATCTTATTGTCTTTGATACTTTGATAGTCTACATTTTCTGTCATGAATACTTAAGAGTTTGATGTCTTTTTATTTATCCTTCTTAAAATTGGTAAGATTCCTGACAGTGAAGATTTATCTTTGAACAATTCTTGAATTATTATCATTTTGTATCTCTATAGTCTCTCTCCCTTTCTATTTTTCTGTTTCTTTACTTTCAAATGCTCTATAGGTGGTAAGGAGATTCTTAGTTTCCTAAAGCAACTCATCATGTTTCTCTCTCATGCATTCTTAGCATTTCCTCAGACATAACAAACTCTCTATTCCTCATACATATAAGACTACATGTACTACTACTCACCCATTTTATTTTCAGTATATGTAATCTACTGTGAAACCTTTCCCTTACATTTTATATTTTGTATAAACACACCCATGTTCGTGGGCGTAGATGCAAGCTCCCAGCCACCACAGGCCCGGCACCCGGAAGAGAGACCCGGAAGAGAGACCCCGGAAGAGAGACACTCCAGACCCACAACTGCACCGCTCAGTCCCACGTGGAAGCAGCCCATGGAGTTCCAGAGGTCAATAAATAGCTCGGTCAGCCCCTGGACGAGTCCAACATGACTCTAAGGGTTTGCTCACTTGTGCGGGGAAGGGGGCACGCTAGCCGGACTTTGAGCAGGGATTTGGGGCTCCCTCCTCCCATTCCTCCACCTCTATGTCGATGAGCTCCCGGACACCACAGCCAGCAATCCCGGAAGAGAGACACTCCAGAACCACAGCTGTGCCACCGGCTGTGCAACAGTCTTAGACAATAATGGAAGTTAGGACCAGGTCCTTCCCAGGATCTTTCACATTTATACACTATACACAGTTCTAGGCAGGTTCTAGCCCTGGCCCGTCAGTCATCCCAGTGATTCTAGCAAAGAAGCCAGAGGAACCCCCACACCATGAGGGCAGTTATTCTCACCATCTAGACTCCAAAGCTCCTCAAAGCTCCACCAAAGAGAAAAGCCAATCTCTCCCCATTGCGGTTCTTCAGTAAATGCACGAGATGAGAGCCTAAGCCTACTACTGTAGTGTACCACCTACACGGCAGAGCCTGGCAAGCTCCCTGTTCTGTATTTGATATGCCCAAAAACCAGTAACAATTATAGGCCTCATTCCCATGGCATGAAGGAGTTGTTTGATGCTCTTCATGCTCCTGGAGTGAACAGATGCCTTGGGGTACACTAGCTTGTATGTTACCGGTGCCTGATTGTGCAAATTGACGAACAATAGGAAAACAAGTGACACAAGTGACAAATGATTTTATATTTTACTGGTGATACATTTTCAAATTCTAATAGTTTTTAATGTCCTTCTCAATTTTAAGCATATCTATTTTGTATATACTATTGTGTCTTTTGTAACTCTCAGCTGGTACTCCCCTGTCGCCAGTATCAGCAACAGCTGGTAAACAATGCCAAACACTTCCACTGAAACTCAAAATCCATTAGTTTGTCTCTCAGCTCTCCTGCCTTTGTGTGCATCCTAGTTGAACTGCCTAGAGAAATCTGCCCCTAGAAACATCCAGACTTAGACCATGGGGATGCAATCAAACAGGTTCTCAATTTGAAACAAATATGCAGGACATTGAGAGTCCTTTGGGAAGATCTTTGAACCTTAAATATACTTGAGCATATATAAAAGAAACTGCTTGTTGCAGTTTGATAGACAGATAAATCCTACATTGGGCTGAAAGATTCATCTATTACCCAATTGGGAAGCAAAAACAAAAACATAGAAACAGCCTAACAGGCTCCTCCAACCCTAAACTTTTATATGCTTCTTTGTTTGGAGATGCCTGGGAACTGGGAGCTCAGAAAGTCCCTCAGAATAAATTGTATTTGTGCTCTTCTCTATTAGGTATGATCAATTGCCAAGCACTTTTGATAGTTTCAGGGTATGTAGGCCATCATATTAGTAAAATAGCAGAGCTTAAACAAGTTTCATAAGCATGATACAGACAATATTCCACTGTGTCTACCACATCAGCATGGATAGAATCTTGCACACCGAGTCATTGCCTTGTAACTAATCTTATTCAGCTTCAAAGAAAATGAAAGCAAGGCATGCTGTTTTACGATGGATGTACAGAAAGCATCACAACAGTATTTTTCTTCGATCCTTTAACAATCTTAAATGTTAAGGATTGCAAGGTCAGCTGAAAAATCTGCATATGTGGAAATGAGATTTTCTCTGTGCTTTGTTATTTAGGTATCTGTTCCCACATTAGTTTAGCCTTTAAGACTCATCTCAAAGAGATTTTGATATCCTGACGTGCTAAATGTTTATATTTCAATCATATACTAACAATTCTAAAAAAACTATCCACTATAAACATTAAAAACTTCAAGGATATTGTTACATTTTACATATCATAAACAGCAAAAGAAATGAAAAAGAATGGCATAAACGCAAGGATCATCAGAAGTTCTCATATTTCTTTTTCTATGTCACTCTATATTTTACATCAACTCATTTGACTACCAGCTCTCAAAAGTATGTAAAGAGGACCAGATAATGATTGGTATATTACAAACTTGTAAAAAATTACATTTTTATATTATACTTTAGGTTACATGGTTATAGTATTGCTAACATTTATATTCAAATACAGAGGTAATACACCTTTCACGCCACCGAAACTTCCTTCACCAATGTTCTCATGTTACAAAACTACATCCATTTTGAAAAAGCATCCATTTCTCTTCTCTTTTAGAGTTCCCATTAATTTCATAAATTGTTTCTATACTCAGACTCCAAAGAAAGGACTATGGGAAAATCTCCAGTTATGCGACTCTAGGGACATTTGTAATCTCACACAAAATGTATTTTCTAGTTATTTGTCACCTTTTCAACCGATTTTCAAATATTTTTTTTACAGTTTTCCATGGTTTGAGACATTTTTAAAAATGACACTGCATGGACTGGTAGATACTTTAGATACTTCAAAATTTGTTGCTGGTATATTTCTGGGCTGTGTGATAATGACTTCATGCTCTAGAAGATATATCAATAAAAAGCAGTATTCTTAGGACCATATATGTTTAAAGATGGAAAATGGCTTTTCTTATGAAAGACTCTGGATATTCTTTTTTATTCTAATAGAATAGAGACTATTCACTAGTTTTGCTGTTACTAAACTCCAGTTGCAGATATCACTAAGGCAGCAAAGCTATAGAGCAGGAGGAAGAATGTTGATCCATTCGCTCTGAAATTATTCTGTGTCAAACTAGCCAGACTGCTTAAACTGTTATGCAATAACAAGATGCTGCAGACTTTTGAAGTGTACGAATTTATTTCTCATGATTGTGAAGACTTAGAGTATGCAGTCACAGTTGAGTTCGGGGAGATTCCCAATCCGGACTGCAGGCCAACATATTCTCCTTATTTCCTTATTTTCTCACTTTTGAAAGGGTTGTGGGCCAATTTCTTGAATCTCTTTTACAAGGCACTAATCTCATTAACAGGGTTTCCTCTTCCTGACCTTAACAGTTCCCCACTTCCCCTTGTCTTTCTTTCCTTTGAGGGAGGAGTCACACCCAAATGTACTCAGTGTTTACTTTTGGTTCTGTGCTCTGGAATGGCTCAAAAAAGCATATGTGATGCAAAGGACTGGATCAGCCATGTGCAAAGCACACACCTGATTAGCTATACTAGCTCCCTGCCTTCAGAACCCCATTTCTTTATACTATCATAGCAAACTTAGGGGTCTTCGCTAACGAGGGAGGAAGGACACATATATCCAGACTAGTGAAAAACTTGTTAGAAAATTCAGGATTTGAAAATGAAATGCTTAGTGGCTATGTCAGCTTTGTAGACATTTCCCTTTACTTTCTGATAATTATTATTTTTCAAAAAATTTATTATACCACCGTGTGATATACAATTACAAAGATGTTCATGATTGGGTTTCAGTCATATATTGTTCCAGCACCCGTCCCTCCACCAGTGCCCTGTTCCTACCACCAATGTCCCAATTCCCTCCCCTCTTCTCCCCTCCTCCCCCCCAGCCTGCCTCTATAACAGGCACTTTTTCCTTTTTCTCCTCTCTCTCTCTCTCTCTCTCTCTCTCTCTCTCTCTCTCTCTCTCTCTCTCTCTCTCTCTCTCTCTCACATTGTGGCTTGCCCTGCAGACAGTGAGGGGCTATCACATAAATCCCTTTGTGTACAATCAATGCTCAGTTCCAGTGTGGCGTTGCCATAAAATTCAGCAGAGTAAAGTAGAATCAGATAACTTTGGTGAATGGCCGACGAACAGCGTCATTCTCTTTTCTTATATTTTAAGTCATTTTAGTTTTTGTTTGGACTATACCTGATGGTGCTTTGAAGATATTTCAGTGCTCAGGGCTGCTCCCAAGGGTGCCTAGCAGACTATGAAGCTTGGGGATCAAATCTGGGTTTCCTACTCGCAAAGTATGAGTTCAGCTTATTGAGCTGTCTCTGACCCCACATTTTAGGTCATTTTAATGATCTACCGTTCCTAGCCTTCAATTTGATGTGAAATTTCCAATTTGTGTGCATTAGGTTTCTATTTAGTCACAAATGGATTTTTTCCCCATCTCAGGAAGTATTAAGGATGAAAATTTGTGCTTTTGTTTTTATAAGTGTTAAATAATACTTAGCTTTATGTAATTCCAGAAGAAAATTTCTAATATTTGAACACAGTTTACTGTAAAAAGATAATAACATCGTTTTCCATGAGGTGCTTTGCCAATATTAGTTATGGCTGGGTAAACCATCTGCCTACTCCTGAAAAGGATCATTATCCTTATATTTCAAATGACAAAATTGAGGTCAATAATGGAGAGCATTTGCCCAAAGTAGCATTACGGCTCAGGTAGAATAAAATGAATATCAGTGTTTCCAAGTCTCATGCTATAAATCTCTGCTTGGCTTTAAAGTGATGTTTAGATTGTTTTGTGTAACCCCACCCCGACTCTCCCGATCAACAATTTCTAGTGGAGGAAATAATGTTTTCAGAGGAGCCCACACACATCAATTTTTCAGAACTTTGAATACATGAGCTATTTAATTAGTGAGAGTTTAAGGCTTTGAAATTAACCTAGTTACTCTGGGAGAAAAACAGCGGCTATGACTCAACTCGGGTATACAATGGACATTTGAGTTTAAACCCATATGCCTTTATTTCTGCTTCTGCATTCCTCCCTTTAGAGTAATTTGTGCAAAAAGGCAGGGAAAGTCATCATTATAATTACATTGTTCATGCCCTAATTCCTTTTGCGACACCTTCCCTGCTCCCACCTACCTTTCCATGGGTCATTTGAGGCATTATCAAACCGAAGGAGTTGCACACATTTTTCTATTGCAGGTAATTCAGCTACAGGGTAGGCAAAACCCACCCTATGGAGTTTGGTTTCCTTCTGCTGGGCCAAGTCCCAGGTGGGCATGTACATCTCCATGAACAGAAAGAGCTTCCGAGGGTTGAAAGCATGTGGGCCAGTTGTGAAGAGTACTCAGAGAGAAGCAGCTCATGGCTGTTCATCCAACAAATCATAAACTAACAAAAAGTAGACTAAGAACAAATCCAGGGAAGGAAGTCCCTTAAAATGAAACATTAAAAGTAACCTTAGAGTAGTTTATTTCTTTAGTCTTTTGTTCGAATCATGAATATAGATAATTTTCACTTTATATCTGTAAGCAAATACAACGAGTTGGCAAAAAACGAAAGGTTGTTTTTGATGATCAGAGACTGATCAGAGGAAGGGTGGAAAACAGTGGGGGAAAAATTAATTGATTGACTGTGTTAAAGGGTTTGGGCATTTATGCAATGAGCACGTTCTTATATGTACAACGAAGTTTGATGTTCTGGGTGGTTTGTAAAATTGTAGTGACACCTGCTCTAAAGATTTGGAGAAAACAAAACACACACAATTATTATAAAAATTAAATGAAGTCTTACAGTCAGTCTTAAAATTGGTAGAGTATAATCTAAAAGCCTTTAGATATTTGTTATTTAAAACTTCATTATACAAATGTTATTAGAAGTATTGTCTTGACATTCAGGTCACTTCATAAATCACTTAATTCCTGATCAGCCCCAAATACTTCCAGGAAGCTTATTGGAAACAAGATACAATGACATTAGCTAAGTCTTTTAAGCAGCATGACAATAACTTTTAAATGGCAAAACACATTTAAAGCAGACATTTTGCCGTGGGCAAATCACTTCCATTTGACCCTTCCTCCCCTCACCATTTTTAAGGACGAATTGTAGATATATTTAATTTTAACTAAAACTAGGTAAGCAATTCAGGACATAAAAATCAGCTACTGTTGTCTATTTTTTTTAAAAGCATATCAAAATTGCTTAATTCCAGAAGTATATTGCCAATACATTGAGAATATTGATTAAATGTTATTTATTGTTCATAAAATTTTGGACTCAGGGTTTTAGCATTTAGTCTCCACTCCATTTGGCAAAATGTTATGAATGTCTGCACAATGAAATCAAGTTCTCGAACCTGGGAGAATCACGTAGCACTTTGTTCCCCCAGAAGATCAATGTGGAAAGTGAATGAATTCAGAGAAGGGAGAGAGAGAGATGGAGAAAATTCCCAGGGCAGATGCTAGAAGCTGGCACTCTTAGGGACGTGCTGGGAGCGAAACCTAGAGAGAAAAGTTCGGTGAGGGCCGTGCTCGGGGACAAACCTGCTTTCTTGCTCTGGTGTCTTTCCGCTGACTGTTTCAAAGCTTTCGTGTAATCAGCCTTAGAAGGCCCCGATCATCCTTCCACCCCTTTGGCTTTCCAAGCTTTCCTTTTTTTTAAATTGAGATAACTGAGTGTTTCAGAGGTACAATTTCGCACCTCTCCAATGTGTATAGTATCACACTCCAACACCAGCAAATATTCATATTTCTCTCCATCATGTTCACGGCGTCCCTCATGCTTCAAACAGCCCTTCCCTCTCTATTTCTGGTAACCACAATTTTGTGGTTGAATCAATGGGCTTGATTTCATTCGGGTTAGTGTGTTCCTACCTTTCCTTCTCTCTGCCTCCACATGAGTGATAGCAACTGTATTTATCTATTTATTTTACTGCCTTATTTCCATTAACCTGATCATCTCCAGTCCCAACAATGCTGCTATAAAATGCAAGTTTCCTTTTTTCTTAGAGCTGAGTCATACAGCATTGCACATGTGTGTCACACATTTTTTATTCACTCCTCTGTTTAGCCTTTGAGTCATTTCCAGATTTGGGCTACTATAAACAGCTCTTCAAGCTCTTCAGTGACTTTCGTTGTGCCTATACATTTTCTGAATGCTTGCCTGTGTTCTTGCTTGGTGAGAAAACAGTGTGGAGAGTTCCCAAAACTATATTTAACAGATATTCCCACAGTTACACTGTTGTTTTTTTTATTGACTGCTGAGGGACTGATGTCAGGGTGGGAGTGGAATTCAGATAGTTTGTAGCAGTCATGGAGATGGAGGATTCTGGGTGAGTTCATCAGAAGGAGGGTGAGAGTATGGATTAAACCTCGGTTCTCTACTGAACTTTTACATTTTCCCTCTATGTTGGGGAACATCCATGTGGGTTTGTCAGTTAAATCTGTTTTCGTGCCCACAGTCCTACCAGTAATCCTAGGACATTTTCACTAACTGGTTCATATTTTGAAATTCTAAATTTTCAAAATAATTCACTATTTTATATTATACCTTGGAGAAACTTCAAATGAGTATGCAAATATATATGTGTATGACCCTGGCTTCCAAAACACGCACATGCACAAACTCCAAATACTCTGATTATTTAAAAATATAATTAAGACAACAGGCCAATTAGTTATATGAAAAATTTTGAGTATTTATGACATATATACAATCAGAGAAATATATTACTTCACATATCTTACCATAGGTCATTTCAGTTCATTAATATATAAAAGTTTTCAAAATCTCAAAACAAATCAATCTTTACTTTATGGTAGGGCTTATAAATAAAAGAAGGGGGTTGTGTCACCAAGAGCTGGGGGTCCCAAGGCCCCAGTCTTAAGGGACCCACTGAAAACTCCAAGGCCCTAACAGTACTTGAGGGTTAGGGGGTAGCCATGGCAGCAGATGCTGGGGTCTAGCGGGGTCTCCAGCAGTACTCACAGTCCATTAGAACTATTGGACTGTGTTCCCGGCTGACACTGTTTCCCCTGACGCATTGATGATGTGGAGCTTACTTTTAATAAGTCTTCTGTTACTTGTTACTTTTTGCTCCATTTCACTGCCTGTTGCAGGAACCTTTCTTCGGGGAACTCTGGCTCTTTGCCAGCAGGCTCTCCTACAGACTGATCTCCTCAGGGCTTCTGTGTGGGCTTTTCTCTTCTGGACGTCTTTGTTCAGGGAATCACCTTTCAGGTCCTCTCCCAGGATCTCTCCTTTCAGGACCTCTTTTAATAGGTTCTTTCTGTTCAGGGCCTCTTGTTTTTCTTTGTTCCTCTAAGTTCCTAACTCTATTTACCTGTTTCACTGTTTTGACTGTTGTCTCTGTTTCTCTGTGTCCCTATTCTATTTCTCTGTTTCTCTGCTGTTTGGTCCTGTTTCCCTGTAGCCCTGTTGCCCTGTAGCCCTGTTGCCCTGTAGCCTTGCTTAGCCCTCAGGCTTAGGAACCAGACCTTGGGGCTCTGATGCTGGCCCTAGGGCCTAGGCACCAGGATTAGCTTATCTCTCCTGGTGCTGCCTATTCAGTCCAGGCACCAGGATCTCATGGCCCAGGTACTGGCCTTATGGCCCAGACACCAGGGGTTGCTGCTCTCTCTGTAGAGAAACCCCCCTGCCTCTCCTGAGACCCCTATTTATAGTCTCAGGCCAGGTTCAGAATCGCGAACTCAACTGACTAACAGTTTCCCCAACTGGCATTCCCAACTCTTTACATAACTTATTGTAGGATATTCAGAATGCCTTGGCTTATCTCTAATATAAACAAAGTTGAAACAAACATTATTTATGTGTGAACACTTTAACAACTGTATCCTTTGAAGAAATGCCTGTAAGTCAATTTGCTGAGATAGAAGAAATAAACATCAGTATATTTAATAACTATAGCAAAATTCCCCAGAAACCAATGTGAAGTTTATATTTCTCTACTAATTAATGCAAATTTGTATTTTCCCACATGCAGAATGATATATTATGTAAATTTTCTTTTTTTCATTTCCAATAGAGAGAAAAAAGTTTTATATTTTAATGACATGAAGCTAAATATTTAAAATACTTTAATTAAGATTTTGATTTTTCTATTGGTTTGTATTACTCCACATTTCAGGAGCATGCATTTTAGTGCTAGTCTTATCATCAGATTTAACCCTTTACTCACTTGATCTAAATAGACCGAGTTTACAAGTATTTCTCTCCTCTGAATTTATTTATGAAGTTATATATGTATATATAAATATATATGTATATATATACGTACATATAAATTTTCACTCTTTTACAGTGATACAAAGAAATATTTTCAATTATACAACTATAACTGGGGCATTCCAGAGGTATGCTAAGATATGAAAACAATTTTGAAACAAAGTGAGATTTACATTGGATCACTAAGCAGGCTATTAAAAGTAATTATTGCTAGAAAACACAGACACAAAATTGCATCTGTAAAAAATCTGGGGATGCTAATGGAGGCCTCCTGCTTATTTTATTCATATTGCTTGAGAGGTTCCTTTTCTACCACTTGTATCGCTTGTATCACTTGTCTTCTCGTTGTTCATCGATTTGCTCAAGCGGGTGCCTGCTCTGTCGCCGGCTCAGTTTCTACCACATGAGAACTATACATACAAATGTATTTATTCGTACATATCTGGCACCACATCTCTCCTATATACTATTTGTTGTCATTTATTAACTGTTGGACATCTACAGTTTTTAAATAATCATGATCTGTTTTCATAAAGAGTACACATTCTACTTACATGCAAACATTATAAAATCATATTTTAGAAAGTTTTGATTGACACGTGGGTTTTGAAAACTGTTCCTTCTTTTGTAGTTGAGAATCAGGAATACTATTTTCAAGAAGAGTTTTCAAAAAATGTACAACCCAAACTAAAACAATATGACTTCTTTCCATATAATTTTTCTGTTCGTTGCATGTGCTCTTAAAATAGAAAGAGGGTGTAACACTGCTTTAATGACTGAGAATCCTTCCACATAGCTAAATGATGGGTAAACAGCTGACGGATAATACTTCAATAGAAAATCATCAAAACACAGAATTCAACGTGAAATGTTAGACGAATGAAAAGACTCCCAAGTACTTCCACTAGTCTAGAAAACCAGATTTTTTCCCATTTCGCTTAGCAAAGAATTACATGTTCTCAGGTCTTCCACTTTTCTTTTTACAGAAACAAGTGAGTCACCCTTTCCACAGCGATGAGGAAGTCAAGTTGCTCCACAGAATCCGTTAGTTCAGTCAACCAGGAACTACAAGAAAGAGACGAAATGATTTGGAGCCAAGTAACACTTTGATTCTGGATCATACTGGCACCTGCTCTAACACATTATTAAACATGAAAGTTCACATAGCGACCGCAATAATAAAAATACAGAAAACGCTACAAAGGGCAAACCTTTTAGATTTTGTCAAAATT
Source organism: Cryptotis parvus (assembly GCA_021461705.1). Classification (NCBI taxonomy): domain Eukaryota; kingdom Metazoa; phylum Chordata; class Mammalia; order Eulipotyphla; family Soricidae; genus Cryptotis; species Cryptotis parvus. The sequence continues at coordinate 145,400 of JAJIBD010025176.1, forward strand.
GGGTAATATTTAAAATAAACTAGCTGATATCATATTAGTACAAAAAGCGATTATGTCAGAACGTAAATGTCTTACAACAGCTTAATGCAGCAGTTTTATTTGAAAGTCGTGTCCATCCATGCATTGGCGCACAAGGGCTAATTCCTATAGGAAATTTAGCAATACCAGTGTGTCGGTAGATACAAAGTGCTTGCAGTCAGGAAAACTTGATCTTACTATTGAAAGAATATTTAATTACTGTAGGTGGTATTCGCTTCCCAGATCTCTTTGTTTTCCTTCTTTTTAATGTTTGCTGTCAGCTTCACTGGTTTGCACAGTAACAGAAATAAGAAAGCATCATTGAATTTCTAGAATTTAACAATGGGTTGTTATATACTTAAAAAAAATCTCACTATCCATTTTTCTTTAGATTTGATTTACACTGAATTTTGTTTGTAAAGAGACCCAGAGATAATTAAATTAGAGTTTAGATCAAAGTCAGAGCTTTTCCCATCAGCTGTGTTGTAGCTTAAAATGAAATAATATGGGGCAAGTTTTTCAGCTGAAAGCCTTCCAGGAACTCGTATTTGAGAGACACTATTAAACCACTGGTGGCTAAATGTGACTTTTCCTTGGTTAGAATTTATGCCAGTGGTTGATGCTTAAGTTACATTTAGATAAACAATGGTGACAGTAGTTGAAACATCTCTTAAAATATAAAATATATGTTTAGCCTTAGTGGGGGTAGAGATTTTATTCTTGTCACTTTTATTCTTGTTATTTTATTCTTCTTATTTTATTCTTGTTGATTTTCCTATAGAGCTATCACGATTTCTTTGACAGAACTGTGTAAAATAATGACACTTTAGAGCCACTGAATTAAATGCTTGCCTATGATCAGGTGACTTCTATGGACATCTTTAGTTTTTAGTGCATTTCGTGCGACATGATGAAAATAAAACCCTGAAAACAGAGGCAGAATTGCAACTGATTAAACCGTAGAACATTTTTCCAGGCACGAAAATCGAACAATATTGTGTGTGTCAGACAATCAAGTAGTAGCCAAGGAGAATGGGTTCAATACACAAATGCTCTCTAGAGCACTTTCGCTCTATACAATAGAGTTGGAAATCAGTAAGGGTGAGAAATGCTCAGTTTGCTTGCACCTTACATGAGCACAGATAACCAAAACAGCATACAGGTGCTATCACACAGAAAAGGATGCTTATTTTGTCTTATGTGAGAGAAACTCAGTTTGACCCAGTGAAACATCGGAGAGAATTCTAGAAATAAGTCCTCTTTATTCATCAAACAGTAGGACTAGCAACACATTTGGCAGAGCAACTTTCCTTGAATGAAAATTATTTATGATTATTCCATTTGTTATTAAAATTCAAAAGGTTGCTGATTAAATGCTATTTGAAACAAAACACATGTAGTTTGTATTTACCCATTGTACAGATGTTTTATATATGTACATTTATATATGTGCATTTATGTATATGTGTGAAATAGGGTTTTACATGAGTATAAATATGTTTTAAGGGTAAAATGTTAGCACACCCTGCCACTGCCAAAATGTCAAAATCTACAGAGGGCCTTTCCTGCCCCTCACCCCACACTTGGTCGGGAACCCAAGTTCTGTGATCATAGTCTATGGGTTTCTTTTGGTGAATGGACATTTCCTCTGTTCCCCTCCTCTGTTAATTCACATTGCACTTGTGAGTAAGCATCTGGTAACTGTCTTTGTCCTTCCTGCATATTCTACTTAGCATGACCCTTTCAGTCACATCAGCCTTGAGCAAATAGCAAATGTCTTCTTTTCTTACAGCAAAGTGATATTCCACTGTCCATTAATTTATATCAATATCTATACTGTCACCAGACACTGGATTGCTTGCAGTTATTGGCGAATATCTGGCACTGCAGTGATAGGTTTGCATACATCTTTTTAACTAACATTTTGTGGTTTATGTGATCTTTAGGATTGGAACTGATGGACAATATTGTAGTTCTATTGTGATTTTGTTTATTTGGGGCCACCCCTGTGATGCTCAGGAGTTACTCTTGGATCTGTGCTTAGGGATCACTCCTGGTAACACTCAGAGGATGATATGGGATGCCCAGGGTTCAAGTCAATATGGTGTTAAGCAAGGTAACTGCCTAATCTGCTGTACTATGTCTCCAGACCCCTTCAATTGTGCTTTTTATGAGTTTCCATACTGTTTACTCAGAGGTAGAACCAGTTTAAATTCCACCAACAGTGAATGAAAATACCTTTTTAATCTGCATTTCCACACACATTGGGGTTCTATTTCTAGTCTTTGATATAAGACATCCTCACTGGTGTGAGGCACTAACTCATTTCCATTTTTATTTGCATATATTTGTTTCATTCATATTTTTCTGCCAGTTCCATAAGGTTTCAACTTAAACATAATAAAATATGCTTTTAAGTGTAATATCCAACTACTTTAGCAAAATCCAAAAGTTTTACACCATGACCACATTCCAATTGCACAACATTTCTATTTCATTTGAAAGATCTTTGGCAAGTATTTATAGTTGCTCTTTCTTCCCCTGGCTCAGCCTTGGCAAGTACTTGTTGCTTTCTGTATCCACTGACACCCTCTTTACTGGTCACAGTGATGAGAATTCTATGTTATACGTCCTTTGCCTAAGCAAATCATTTCAAACAGATGCAGCACTTTTTGGTACTCTGGTTACTATTTTGGTTAGGGAACGTTGCTATTGTGATGCTTTATTGTATTTAGAAGTCAAAAATAGCTTAAAGAATGACCTCTGAACTAAGGCACACCTGAGTTTAGTTCCTGTTTCCACCATGCTCTAAATAATGCTCATGGGAAAAATGACCTTGCAAAGTTTGTGACCTACAAAGCATGACTTATATTGAACTAATATTGTTATCTTGATTCCTTGAGACAACTATTAAAATCATAAAGAGCAAGAGAAGGCCATTTGAAGTTTTTAAAGTAATTTTACATTGTCTCAAGAAAAGTGAGGATCCACTATATGTATCAGGAATGCAGGATAGAAGTTTTGTCAGCTTCCTAAGTCTGTCCTGATCAATTTAATTTTCATCCACACCCTTAATACCTACGTCTGTAACTCTAATTTTTCTCTCAGTTCCATATAATCCTGCTCTGTAGCTAAGTCAGAAACATTGCTAGAATGACTGCCATTTAATATTTAAGAATGCATTTCACAAAATTAACTAAAGTTATAAAAGTAAAATATTCAATTTTTGCCATAACTCTCTGAGATAATTGGTGCTATATTTTGAGGAAGAAAATGTAAAGAATCATGTAGTTTTGTCAAGCCAAAACAAGCAGATCATTAAATCAATTTTTTATAGAAATTATTAAATGAGAACAGAGGGCAAGTCACTTTCCCTAGGATTAGCAAACAATTTAAAGAAAAACAATAACAAAAATCCTATAAGATTACATCAAGAAGCTAAAGGTGTCAAAGAAATGACTGGTGTAAATTAATTATTGAGAACCATGTTTGGCCTCACTAAAAGCTTCTATTTTCTTGTGATTACTTGAGGTCATGTGCAAGTCCTTTAGCATGTCACAGATCTAGCAGATTTCCTCCTGTTTATTCCTCTGGTCTTATTTCCCTCTTTTGACAACATGTTGTAGCAGTATAAAATCATTTGCACTTTTTAAGCAATGTGATTTGAATTTACCATGTCTAAAACTGAATTTCAGATCAACCTTCTCACCAAATAGTCCCACCTCAGATTATTTATTTTTCCAGTTTCAGGGAGGCATATTTGACAACTTGGAGTTGAACATATTTATGTTGTATAGTGCAGCGATTTGGTAGATTTATGCATTTGAAATGATTACCATAATTGGGTTCATTAACATGCCCATCAGCTAGCCTGGCTGACTGGCTGGCTGTTGGTGAGGTGAGAACACTTAAAATCTTTTCCCATCTCAGTTTAAGTTGCTTCATTCTTTAGTTTTCTGATCAAAAAAGTAGACTCATTTGTGACCTTTAAGAAAATAAATAAAGCAAATTACTAAAATATTATTGCTTAGAACTTAGAGATTTTAGATGTGTAGTTTAACAATCCATGCCTGCATTTACTACATTATGTTCTCTGTGAAAAATCCAGCTTTGATTTTATTTTGGTCAAATCAATCCATTTATCGAATAACTCCACCTCTTTCTGTCTCCGCCTTCTCTTAACCATTGTTATTTTTCTATTTTCAGACTGTTTTCAACCTTGCCTTACAGATAAACCCAGGATCAAACTCCTTATCATTTGGTTTTATCCAGATGTCTGAGCAGAACATACGTTGTGAAACAAAGCAAAAACAAAGAAGCATGCAAACAAACAACCCCAATTTCAAACCTCAAGATCTCACAGTTGTGCTAGACTTAGTCATATCATGGAAGCAAAATTATTAAAGTATCTGTTATGTTATAAGCAAGCCTCTAAATTCTTTAAATATTTATAAATAGTCCAATTATTTTTATCTTTGTATCCTAAATTCAATCTAAAGTTCGTCATTTTCTAAATGTCCCAATGAATGGACCCTGTACTTTCTTAGTTTCTGACTTCATTATGTACAGAAATGTTCTTCTGATCCCTGTACATAACTTCATAATAGATCTAACTTCCTTAAAGAGGTTGTTATAATACCAGGTACTGTGCTAGGTACTTAGAATCATTGTTTCTAATCCTTACCAGGTTCCAGTGATCAACATATTATTCAGAGCAATGGTCAGCATTCCTGGTACTATCTTTATTTTTATTTCTGGAAATTTACTATGTTTTATTACTGAAACATCATTAGTTTATAGCATCATTTAGGTTCCAAGTGTACGTCATAAATCAGTATCTGTTTATAATATATGATGTTTACTACTGAAAGTCAAATTCCATTCTTTGCCTTACAATTTACCCCTTTCACTGTCTGTATCACTGTATCACTGTCTTCCTGTTCATCATCGATTTGCTCGAGCGGGCACCAGTAACATCTCCATATGTCCTGTCTCATGCAAGTAGAGCCCATGGACACCTGCTTGCTCCAGGAACATAAAGAGCCTCAAACCATTCCATTGGGTCATGGGAATGAGGTCTATAATTGTTACTGGTATTTGGCATATCAAATACGACACGGCTAGCTTGCCAGGCTCTGCCATGTGGGTAGCATACTCATCTCTAAATTTATTGATGAACTGCACAGCTGCTTGCAGCCACGCAAGACAGGCTGTGATAGGCTGATCTGCTGGGTGGAGTTCTGACGAGGGGGAAGTCCGGATGTGGATAATGGAGGCCCTCATGGAGTGGGGGTCGTCTGGCTTGTTGCAAGGTTCTGCTGGGGTGGCGGGCCAGGGCTAGAACCCACATTCCCTTCCTGGTGCCTCGTGAGCAGCTGAGCACAGGGAGAGCAAGTAGCAGCTCTGCCCCATGTCTGTGAGTCTCTGGATCAGCATACCTGGGCCATATTTAAAAAGACTGCTGCAGGGTGGATCTCAATGAGATAGGATGTGATAGGCTGGTCTGCTGGGTGGAATTCTGACAGGGGGAAGTCTGGATGTGGATAATGGAGGCCCTCATGAAGTGGGGGGGTCGTTGCAAGGCTCTGCTGGAGTGGCGGGCCAGGGCTAGAACCTGCGCTTCCCTCCCAGGCACCTCGTGAGCAGCTGGGCACTGGTAGAGCCCAGAATTTCACTCAATTTACAGTATTTATTTCAATATTTTTTAAATGACCACTCACCTGGGATGTTGAAAAAATTTCTTGTACTTTTCTCATTCCCTTTTGTTGATGAAGTTGCTGAGACACCGAGCTCTGCACTGTGAACTGCCCAGTTCTTGACTGCTGAGGCCAGGATTCGTTCTCAGTTCTGCCTGGCAAAGAAGTTCAAGACCTTTCCCAAGCACTGAGGAGGCTGAAAATCTATTTCTAATATCTGTAACGTTTCTGAATCCAGTAGCTAGATCTTGGTGACTTTGGGCTAAAATGGAGAAAGCTTTCGTCATGAGCATGACAGCTCCTTGGGCTTCTGTCCTTTTCCAAGGCAGATGCACTTCATTGCTGTGTGTTTTTGGGCAGGAGATGGACCTGCCTCGTAGATTTATAAATGTTCACTGGTTACCTATGAAGGCTTAAGAATACCTAAAGATAGCAGTGTTGATCCTAGAGATGAGATGGCCAGTGCATCAGTCTGCTCAAGTTGTCAAACAGAATTCCCAGACCGGGGTGGGGGGTGGGGGGGAGGGCTTGCAAAACAGATACTGATTTTCCCATCATTTTGAAGACTCAAAACTAATATCGGGACCAGAGAGTAGCACAGTGGGTAGGGTGTTTGCCTTGAATGCCGCCAACCCAGGTTCGATCCTTCAGCATCCCATATGGTCCCCTAGCACCACCAGGAATAATTCCTGATCAAAGAGTCAGGAAGTAAACCCTGAGCATTGCTGGGTGTGACCCACAAAAAAAAAAAAAAAAAAAAACCAAGAAGACTAATATCATAGTGGGTTTCTGATAAAGCCTCTCTGTAACTGCAGATTTCCAGCTTGTCTATATGTCCGTGTGCGACCCCTGTGAGCACATAAACTGTCATGTCTTTGGGATTGCTCCTTCTGAGAGGAACATATTCCATGGAGTTAAGGCCTCATTCTTAGAACTTCATCGAACATAATGGCTTCTGTACTTGTCCTGTCTCCTAATAGAGCTGCGCTGGGCTTCAGTATATAAGTTTGGCAAAGACACAAATCAGGCTGTATCCCCTACCATACTTTCATTTGACTTGTGTGAAAGAACTTATCCCAGTTTTTAACATCTGGACAATATATTCTGAATATTATCAAACATAGCGGCAGCAAAAATACATCATGCATGCATCTATGGCTCATCATGAAATTATCTATATGACCACTACTTTATGTTCTTGACATACTTGATAACTAATGTAGAAAGTTACATTTTTCAGGCATAAGTACATAGTAAAATGAACAAACTTATTTCAACTGATATTATAGACACCTTAAATGAAGAAATATTTGTTCTTATTTCTCTGGAGTAACAGAAAACATTAAGCACAAAACTGCTTTTAAAATGTCAGTGAGGTTTTAGTAAAAATCATTATTAAATGTTGTATATTCTGTTTAAATCTTACTGGGTAACTAAACATTAAAGTAAGGAAGAAAAATCTATATCGGTCTAATTTGAATTATATGTTCTTCTCAACAAGTATAATTGCTATTGACTGCCCTAAAGCACCATTGTCTAAGTCATGAATAATCATAAAACACTGCAATTGGCACAAGAAGAATGGAAAGAAACCCATCAAAAACACACAACACAAAATACTAACTGCTCCCTCCCTTTTTATTTGAAAAAAAAATGCAAAACACAATGACTTCATTACCTGAGAAAATGTGCTACATAATAATCATGAAGAGCCGCATTTATTATAGAGAGTATTTCACTTGGGTTTGACATTTTATTCTGGAGTGAAGCTCCCTTGTTACTAAATGTATGGCATTAAAAAATGGAGAGACTCTTAGTTCCTTGTCTTCCCTTCTCATTAGCTAGTTCCTTAATACACAGCTGGTAATACAAATTTTTCTTTAGCAGAATATTTTTCCAGAACCACTAAAAGTTGGCAAAATGTCACGAGTTGAATGTTGTGAAGAGGAGTTAAGATTTAAAAGTCAATAAGCCTCTTGCCTTAGAGGCATCTGACACAGCTTTGTCGAGTGCATTCATTAAATTGTCTTGTGACTGGTCTACAGCACCTCCAGAGTTTGACTCTTGCTAGTGTCCCCCTCTCTGGATGATGTTAGAATAACATAAAATTATTTTATGTTATTCTAATGGGTTGGCGATTCAGAGATTAATTTGAAAGTCAATTACCGTCAAATTACAATGTTCGTTTTGTAAATAAATATCATTAGCTAAGTATTTGCAAATATACTAACATTACTGTTTCTGTCTTAGTTGTATTCTTTGAATATTGCATTACTGTTGCAGTGTGCATGTGTTGGATGGGAAGGATTTCTCTCTCCTTGCGCTGCGCTGCTGACCTTGAGATGGGTCATTCCTTGTTCTGTGGGGGCTATTCTGGGGACAATAGGTTGTGTGGCTGCATCTTTGCTGTCTAGCCACAAAAAGCCACTAGATGCCAGTAGCAATCCCCTTGTGCTGATCCCCAAGTGCCTCCAGACATCGCCAAATATTCCAAGAGGGCTGGGGGTGGGGCAGGACTAAATTTCCCTGGCAGGTACATCCCTCAAGCCAGCAAAACTTTTCTGGGTGAAAACCACTCTCACTGAAGATAAGTTCATGGTGATATGGGGAACACATGGAACAAAGGGAAATACACAGTTGGAAAAAATGATAAAACATGTCTGTCCCTTGGAATCATGCTGCAGCTACCTGAAATGACAAATTGAGGTCTCAACATGAAGAAACTGTTTTCTTGGATTCTTTCCTCCCATATCTCATGGAGCTCCTAGGAGACTACTTGAACACTTGTCTATGATCAATGCTAATTAGGATTCTGATTGACCAAATTAACAGCAATCAAATACATGAAAACCGTGATTTAGGGAGAAAAAAAGTTCTCTAGTATTGCTGGGAGAATGATATTTCTAAAGTTCTCTAGTATTGCTGGGAGAATGATATTTCTAAAATTTCTAATGATATTTCTAAAATCGATTTAGTCGATTATTTCAGGGTTACCTATGATCAGAAAGAGAACATTTTTCCCAGGTAGAATGTACATTTCTCATATCTGCGTTGCAGGAAAAGTTTCCGATCCCTACACCATTTTAATAATGTTGCACTTGATTATTTCATATAGCATCTGTCTCATCCACTGGTTTATGTGCTTTTGATGAATAGTGGGTATTTCTTAACTATTTTTATATTCCTTGTGCTCAGCAAAAGGAGAGATCATTAAATAAGTGTTGGCTAAATAAATAAGTAAATACTATACTTGATGTTTTATATTCAAATATTTATTAAGCAGTTTGAAATGCCAGGCTCTGGGAATAATTTTGTAATTTCCTCTGAGAATTCCTAGCAGGGTGGAGGTAGAGGACTCATAAACAAGTATTTGGAAAAGAATAAGATATAAAAAACAGTGTGAAAGAACAAAGGCAAAATGAAGATAATCAGTACTAAGATGCATTTATTGAATGAAAATTGGATAACCTAGAGTTATGCTTTATTATTGTCATTAAGTAACGACAATTTTTGCAACAGCAGAAAAAATTCTCTATAAAATTATATCTGGAAAATCAATTTTTTGTTATAATAATTAAATAAGTCATAGAAACTGGTTATTCCTTTCTTCCAATTATGAAAAAATCCCCAAATTAGGAGCAGAATTACAAAGTTGATCTTGATGAAAGAAATCAGACCAAGTTCCATGCTGACAGAACCCTAGAGGGAAATCACTTAGGTGCCACATTTTTAATGGGTGGACTCGATGACCTACAGTGGATGGTGTCTATTACTGCCATAAGAAATTACAAATGTAGCAGCTTGAACCAGTGCTTACTGCCCCTTGAGGAGTTGCAGGTGTGACTGTGGTCCCCGGTTGCATTGGCAGGTGACAGACAGGAGACAGGCATGTCTATACCCAGCGCTCTGCCCTGTGAGCCCTGGATAGTTGATGGTCTGACAAAGAAAAAGACTGGGTCCCTTAAGATGAATCCAGAGCTAAGGCAGAGCCTTGCAAGCTACCGTGGTGTATTAGACATGCCAAAACAGTAACAATAATCAACCTCATTCCCAACGAATGGAGACATTTCTGGTGCCCACTTGAGCAAATCGATGAACAATGGGAAGACAAGTGACAAGTTACAAGTGAACCAGTGCTGAGTTATTTCATATCATTTGATAGGTCAGAAGGCTAAAATGGGTCTCACCAGGCTCAAGCTATCTACTGGAACCGAGTGCCTTTTGGGGTCTGTTTCTGCCTGGGTGCTGCTCACAGAGACTCTGGCTATCTCTCTTCCACCTACACAGAGATCAACACACTTGCCTTAACCAGGCTCCATCTATCCATCCATCCATCCATCCATCTATCTCTCCTTCCCCTCCCTTCCTCCCTCCCTCCTTCCCTCCCTCCCTCCCTCCCCTCTCCCTCCTTCCCTCCCTCCCTCCATCCATCCATCCATTCATCCATCCATCCACCTGCCCACCCACCCACCCGCCCGCCAGCCCGTCTGCCAGCCCATCTGTCCGTCAGTCCATCCATCCATCCATCCTGCTATTATTTCTCACTCTCTGACCACAGCCAGAAAAAAAGTTGCCTTGGATGGAGGAAGGAGGCTATTAGATGAGGCCATGTAAGTAATACAAGAAAATTTACTCATGCCAATGCCTTATCTGTATCTACAAAGTTTCTTTTTGCCGTAGAAAGTAACAATTAATTACATATTCAGGGGTGAAGATAGGAACATCTTTAGGAAGCCATTATCCTTGCTACCACCTTGGTAAAGTAAAACTTTCATAGATATTTTCAGAGAACATTAGACCCAAGCATCTGTGAAAACCAACTACTCTGTGCTTTGCTTTCCCTGGCTCGTCACCCCTCAAGTGGGAAAACCAGGCCCTCACTCAATGTCATTCAGTGGTTCTAGGGAATGGTGACTTTTAGGCAAAATGAAGTAGAATAAGAACCACGATAGTTGATTAAATCTAGTCATTCGGATTTTATGTACTTAGTTGTTCTCACCAACAATCTAAATAATGCTAGACTAAATGATTGTATTCAAGTATCTGCTGTATGTAAATAGAGATTTTACCTTAGGACTTAAGTATCTGTAATTCATCACCCTTCCTGGGAATGAAAGCATAGGAAACACATTGAAGGGAATCATGCTTTATTTGGCCTACTTATGTGCAAGGATTTCCCCGTTACTTGTGTTGGAGGAGCGTTCTTAAAGACTCTTAATAGCCTCTTGCAGATGCAGTTTAAAGATAAAAACAACACAGATTATGCTTCAAAGATGTTGAAAATCTAGAAATTTGACATCCTTGTGCAAAAATAAAACTGCAACAGACACTTGTTACCATACTATCAAAAGAAATTCTTGCATAATGAATGACCGGTTTTGCCTTGGCAGACCTCAATTTTTTTTTTGCGTTTAAATTGCAAAAATCTAGCTCTTTTGGGTTGTGTGATGTTGAGACTCTGTGTCACCCTTTCTGGAGTTAGGGTTAGTTCTTTATTGTTGTGACAAGGAGGAAGGAGGAGAAAAGCTGAGTGATATATTGCTCCTTCTATTTATGAAATGGCTGGAACACATAAAAGCTTCCTTCCTAGAAAACAAACAAACAAATAAATATAGTCCTCCACAGCCAGCAATTTTGTAACCAGGAAACTCTGAAACATTTGTTATGTTTTTTCTTATCCTCCTCTCTAGTTTGACAACTTTGTGGGAATTACTATACTTTAAAAATACTGTTTGGACATTTTTACTGCTATGTTTTCTCCTTCGGAAAACCAACTTTGTAAAAATCAGGGTGAAGGGAAACTATTGAATCAATAAGGTAATTCTATAGTCTTAGAATTTTGGAGCTTGAAGGAATCATATAGGCCATTTCGTTCAACCCTCTAAAATGCATGGATTCACTCAGTAACATCTATCAGTGAACATCATGTACGACAGACCCTTGACTGATCTGTACTATTGGGGTCTTTGGGGTCCCCAACAGAATTGGAGTCCATTGGGCTCCTTGGTTACATTCGAGGCTGGTGACCATCCCCTGCAGTTGATGAACAAAGAACTATGAGTACAGATTAGAAAATCCAAGGCTTTCACTTCTTCACACCCTTTACTCTACACCAACTGCCACACACACTCCTCACTGCCACACCACATCAACTGCCAAACTTCCTGTGGTCCTCCAAACTATGAGAGATAAATCTTATGCTGAGGCCTGGGGCAAGGCGTAGCCAAAAAATAGAACAGTGGGGTAAAAATCAGGTTCCTCCCCTGCTTCTCAAGGCGATTGAGGTTGCTAAGGCAAAGCATTGTTTTTCTCTCTACCAGGTTAGTAAATAATCATTTCAATAATATTTCTAGTTATCTAAAAACACAGTAAGAGAAACAGGAATATATAACTACACATGAGATTAAATATATAGGATGATCTTTCTGGGGAGATCACGTCATATGATCAAATCTATGCTGTCTTGCCAGATTGGTATTTCCGTTACACCTCAGGGTCCTGTCTCCAACAACAACAGTCTTAAATGCTCTGCTCCAGCTGCAGGGCAATTCACTGATGCAAGGCAATAAGGCAATTCACGACCTTGCTCTAAACTTTGGGTCACAGCAGGGTTTACTCTAGAATTGTCTTTCCTGTCAGGGGTGAACTCTTTGCCCAGTACCATCCAGTGCCTCATAGAGGACCCTCTATGGAGGTATGAGTAATTAGATCCAACCTAAAAGGTACTGAGGCTTATAGTGGGGAAAATATGATGGAAACCCAGGAGTAAATAATTTAGAATTAAATAACTCACAACTGCACTGCCTGACCATCTTTGGTGCTTATCCACTAGATCCCTAGTATAAACATATGCAAAAGGATTGTCAGAGGAGATAAACAATTCCTCATTAGCAATACAAAAATCCAGGGCTAGCAAGTAAGCAAGTAATCCAACAACATGACTAACAAGTATATCAAGTAATCCAACATGTACTATTCTAGTCTGTGGGGGTCTTAATTTCTAATGAAGCTTGGGTGAATCTTAATTGCTTTTTGATCATTGTTCATCCAGAAAATGCTGAGATTTGAACTTTTCCTGTTATTTTTTTCCTTTCTGGGTCACAACCAGCTACGCTCAGGGGTTACTCCTGGCTCTGTGCTCAATAATTACTCCTCCTGGCTCCTATGGGATGCCAGGAATTGAGCCCAGGTCAACTATGTGCAATGCAAATGCCCTCCCTTGCTATACTATCACTCAGGCCCAAGATTTGAACTTTGAAGAGTAAAACAAATGATCAGCTTTCTCTCGTGAATCAAGAATATCCGTAATCCCACTTGTGTTACAATGACAGAACTATTGGAACATCCAGTGAAGTGACTCTCAGTTAATGTTGGGCAATCAAGTTCTTTCTACTCCTTGCTGGTTCAAGCGGTGGCCATTTTTGGCTCTGGGTTTTTTTTTTTGTTATTTATATGGATTTTTATGTCATTACTTGTCAGTAATTTTTTTTTAAATGGAATCACAGTGAGATACACAGTTACAAAGTTTTTTTTTTATATTGGTTAGTCAGTCATAGAGTGTTCCAACACCTGCCCCTTCTCCAGTGTACATTTCCATCACCAATGACCCCAGCTCTGCTCTATTTGGTTTTATCTGGGAAGATCTGATTCTGTTATTCAGTCTTTCCTATTCCCTCTAAAGGCACAAGCTGGGTAGAGTTGGAAAATCATACTTCCTGCACTGTCATTCCAGGGACCCTCCAGTGCCTGGTGTCTTTGTCAGGACTAATTGCTCTGCTACTTTGCTTGCCACTGAATGTCTCAGCATAAACTCATTTAACAATCCCTGGAATCTCTTGTAGGGTCTGGCCAAGGGTTTGTTGAATTAAGAAACGTGATTTTTTCCAATAGGATTGAAGAATCTGTTGTGCATTTATTATGTTATCAACAACCACAAAAGGAGAGATGAAAATGGCATGCATGCAAATAAAGGGTAGATTCATGGTAATGGAAGAGCTAGATATTTTTTAAATAGCCACTTGATCTTCCCATTGCAGAGTCTGGGTTATGAACCCCTGGGGATATCTAGACTAGATGGAAGCCCTGGCCTGAGTAGTAGAGACTCGGGTTAACTAGTTTGTAGCTGTTGCTTAATTAGAAGCAAGCTTACCCCCCCCCCCCCCCCCCCCCCCCCCCCCCCCCCCCCCCCCCCCCCCCCCCCCCCCCCCCCCCCCCCCCCCCCCCCCCCCCCCCCCCCCCCCCCCCCCCCCCCCCCCCCCCCCCCCCCCCCCCCCCCCCCCCCCCCCCCCCCCCCCCCCCCCCCCCCCCCCCCCCCCCCCCCCCCCCCCCCCCCCCCCCCCCCCCTGTGTTCCTACATTAATATATGTAGGAAGTTAATATATTGACAAGATTGTATACTAACGAAGAGACAATACCAGATTTTTGGGGGATAGATTTCATTTCTACTAGTAAGGTGAGGACAAGAGAGGGTTGCTTTCAGTTTGGTTTATAAATGATTTGTGACAATTCATTTATCTGCACAACTAAATTGAGTGATAAGGAACTAAAATTGGAGCCAATATGGCATGTGGCTCACAGATCCTTAGGAAGCTTCTCACTTCTTCCAAAATACTTTTGAAGAATCAAAACGCATGAAAATTCTCTAAGGAAATGGAGCACCAAGACTGATGTTCCACTGAGTCCCAGAAGTTTGGACAAAAGCCCACTCACCACAAAGCCTACGGACAGGAATAGATACATATAATGAGAAACATTCCCAGATTTTGCTGCTGGAGGAAGCAAATCTGTCTCCATGAGAGGTAGGTTGGATCTTCATCCTTTCTGCCGCCCCTGCTTTATTGAATATGAAACATCAACCTGAGAATCAGGCATATTTCAGAGCCGAATTGGTGCCACTTTGGAGGTGGCCTGAATACTATTTTTATCTACCTCCCATTAAAAACTTTTTTTAATCCACTGATTAGATGTCAGGGGGACATAGGAGAGGGAAGAAGATGCGCAATAATATTTGAATTTGTGGAAGCTTAGTTGCAATGAATAAAGCAGAGCAACTGAAAAGAAACCTGAAAACTCAGTCCATTTTCCCATGCTCTTTGCTCAACAGCCCATCCCAATATTTTCAGTATCAGTGATTATAAGTTCTCTGAAAATAAATTAATCATTTTGTCTATTGCTAGTATATTTTTAAACTTTTAAACATTTACTTTGAGTGTGAAAACAACAATCATATGAAGCATGCTTTTTACAGACAGTGCTTTATCTCCCAGATTCTTGGCCTCTCCTTACTCTGCAAGTCTGAAAAACACAGCCCTAGCCTACAAAAATGACTTAGCACTGACATTAGCACTAAGTCTTCCTAGTTATATCAGGAAAAGTAGGATTCTATGAACCTCCTTGGGGTCATTCTATTATCTTCAAACTAATTTATTCCAAACAAAAAGTGGGAAGAGAGGGAATGAGAGTAGGTGCACTCTGCATTGGCACATACAATGATTGTTGACTTGGTACTCAATTTAGTAAATAACACAGCTTACTACATTCAAAATTTCTCATGAAGACATTTTCAGAATTATAGTCCAAGATGAATGAACAAATGACTCCATACTGTATTCAGCATGACAGAAGCATTTATGAGCTCTTGATTAAGAAAACCAAATAATCAGAAAAGGATAAGAGAAACTGTATTGAAAACAGAGAAATTAGATGAGAGAGGAGGAATAACAATTAAAAGACTATAATCAGAAATGGAATCAGTGAAAAATGTGCTCTGGAAAATGGATCTAAGCAGTAACATGGAACATAAGTTGGGTAGCTTCCCTAGTGTTCTAAAGGAAAAATGTAAATAGAAACCAAAAAATGAGAGATGATCAATATGGAATACAGACCGCAAAAAATGAAGTAGTTAAAAGAAGAGAGAAGTGTGTAACCCAAAGTGCATTAAGAAATTGCAAAGCAAATTCTGATAATAACAATAATAAACTTTGTGCAATTACAACTTTCCTGTATCAATCACCTGTTCTATAGAGACAATGAACAATGGAAAATGATAAAATATTGTAATATAGATATCTGATAAGAAATACATCATTGTGAAAAAAAATGTCTAAAATTATCTTCCATCTTGGAAATAGAAGGACCCTCTCTGGGCCGAAATGCATAAGGCAGGCTTTGAGATGTCTCTCTCCTGCAAGTCTAAGTGCCAGTGTCTAATAATTTCTCATAAAGAAATTATTTAAAAATATAATTGGAGAGGATCAAAGTACCCATAATTTTGAAGTCTACACTAGCAGAATTTCCTATATCACCAGAACCAAAGGAAATTCACAACTGGACAACCAGAGAATAGGGGGTAAGACAGAGGTCACATGACTGTTGTGGGTGTTCTTCCATCATAATTGCCAAAACATTTTACTGTTACCGATGCCACATGATAGTTGGTTTTAATTGCCTGAATCACAGACATCATCATTTTAAGTAAAAACAGGGGCATATAAGAGATCATGCTAAAAGAGTCTCTTGACATTTTTTTGACTGTGTCAATGACACTCAGTTCCTCCCAGTAATGCTTTGATACTGAACATGAAATACTTGTGTTCTGTGTTCATATGAACTTTCTGAGGGTCCATTATCTTTTTATGGAGTGAGTTATTAGGGTTAAAGTTTCCTTCTAGCTTCATTACTCCATGCCATTTAGAACTTAAAACAATAAGGATATTGTTTATATTGTTATTAATAAAGCACTTTAATATGTTTTTGTCTTTATGGTAAATTTTGCTTTAGAGTCACAAAACTTTCTTTTAAGCATGTATGCTGGATAGGTAGGTAATGGGTTTTGCACAAAGAGAGCCTTGATTTTATTATCTAATCAAAAAGGCCAATTTAGATATTTGCCAAAGTGTAGACAGTCATATAAGTAGACTCTGGATGCCTGTACAAATGTTCTAGAAATTACAAGTAAAGCTCGAGAAAGATTTGAAATGTTCCAACCTACAATACCATACTACGTAGGGTGATTGGAAGAGGGTAATGCTATAGGGGAGTTAGGGGAAGAACACAGTAGAGATATTTAATGGATTCTCTGCATGGACTGTTTAGGAATGCATGAATAATAAAAAAGGCTCCTTTAAAAACTGACCTTGTAGTTGAAAGATATTCACTATATCATTACCAATTAATGTGCGAGGTAACAAAGCTTGTACTTGGAAAGCAACAGGGAGGAGAATCTAAATGATATTCACACATCTTAATTAGTGTCATTAGTAGTTATTTTTGCCATCTTTTATGAAAGCAATGGTGTACCTGGCAAGCATCTTGTATTAAGCCAAACCAGGAAGCTAGGTTTGAAGCCAAGGTCTTAAAAGTGGTTTTAAGTTATGGTGTCTACCTGACTAGAATGTTTCTCTAGGGCCTCATCTTTGCTACACAGCTTTCAAAAAAACTCAGCCAATGAGCCAGACCTACAGGTAATAGTGAGCAGCTCATGAGCAGTGTTACAGGAGCTCAATAAAATCAAGATGCAAAAATATAAGCAGTCATAAGTACAAGCAAATTGCTTCTTACAGGGGGTGTCCTTGTGACACAAACTGGTGATTTTAATATTTTTGGTAAAAAAAAATGAATGTTTCATGTATAAATTTGGCATATGCTACTGAAAAGCCAAAGGAATGTTGAAAAATAGATTCTTAAAGATGCTAAAGGAAGACCTACTGAAAAAACCCCTTTTTATTAGTGTAAAACCATGAAGCAAGGGCTCATGGTGGAGCAAAACCAAACCAGAGTAATTTATGCACACTGTCATGAGTGTATTTTAATTATTTTGCTCTCTCTAGAAGCTATAAAATATACTTACATTTTGTTGGATTTTCTTCTGACTTTCAAAAGCACTGCCTCCTTTAAGCTGTGATAGAGAGCAAACTGGCACATTGCAAAATAGAATGAAGATGGAAAAATTGATAAACATTCATTCAGACTTCTCTGTAAATAATTTTATATAAATACGATGATCTATATTCATTAATGTAATATTTAGCAATTTTTGCTTATCATTTTCTTTTGTCATTAAACCCATTTTAAAGCATAATTCACCTAAATAGCTTATTTTGTAGATATAGCATAATTATTTAACCCATAACTTTTGCTGGTATTATTTTCAATAGGAAAGTAATGTATTTTTTTTTACAAATTGCATTTGGAGCTCTTATTAAAAGAGATTACTAGAAACATCATTACTAAGTCAATGGGTGCTTCCAGCCCTAAGAGTTTTCATGATAGTTCCAAACGGTTAGATCTTTCTGCATATTTACCAAGTGTATGTATAGAGATTCAGTGAATTTGCAAACCATTTTATAGACTTTTAAAAATTTTGGGTGGGATGAGGATTATGCCTGACTGTGCTCAAGGCTTACTCCTGGTTCTGTGTTTAGGGATCATTCCTGACAGTTTTCAGAAGTCCAAATGCAGTGCCCAGGATCAGAGTTCTTGCAAGACAAACGCCTAAACTCTTTGCCGTTTATTCAGTCCTGTTTTCAATATTACTTGCTATCATTAGGTGAATATTTGTACAGTTGTTTACTGTATTTTATGCTCATCATCTATTTATAATCTTTTGGAAACTAGTTTGTAGTAATTCTCTGTTGGAGATGCATTAAGAAGCCCATGTGCATTAATGATTACTTTATTTAAATTCTGTAATGAAAATAGAAGGATCAACATCTTTTCCCATGACAGAGAATGCAACTTATATTTAAATATCACGATATAAGCATCTTAGCTCCAGTAAGAATTGGCAGCATTCATTTAAAAATTGAACATTACTACCTAGCATTTTGCAGTTTAACTATTTTAGGCTCACCAGGAAACATTCACTGTATCACTGTCTTCCCGTTCATCATCAATTTGCTCGAGGGGGCCCCAGTATGTTATTAAATGTCAAATTATTATGTCTATAATAATTAATAATCCCATGAAATCACTTGATCACTTGAATCCGTTATTCATCGATTTGCTAGAGCGGGTGCCAGTAGCATTTCCATTGGACCCTATCACGTACCAATGTAGCCCAATGGCATCTGATTGATTCAGGAATATGAAGCACCTCAAACCGTTCATTCAGGGTCTTGACAAAGAAGTCTGACCATCTTGTAGGTGGGCGGCCACGTGATCTTTTGACATCCCATGGGATCCAGTCAGTATAGGCTCTAGTCCAGTGGTCATCTCCAAATCACATTATATGTCCAGCCCATCTGATTTTCGATGCCTTGGCAAACGAGACAGCGTCCCTGATTCTGGAATAGCGATGGAGGTCAGAACTCCGGATTCCTTCTCTCACTTGAGTGAGGCGTGATATTCCAAGCATAGCTCTTTCGATTCCTCTCTGGGAGACCCGAATAGCATTCTCATCCTGCTTTCGTAGGGCCCAGGTCTCTGAGGCGTATGTTAATGCAGGGAGAATGGTGGAGTCAAAGAGATGTGCCTGGCGAGCCGGAGGTTCTTAGTCCTTTTAGCTATTTCTTCGATGCCTTTGAAGGCAATCCATGCCATTCTCTTCCTCCTGTGCAGCTCAGGTTTTAGGTCATTTATCATGTTGACTTCTTGACCTAGGTACACAAAACTGCTGCATTCAGAGATGTTTGTTCCATTGAGAGTGAATGGGGCTTCTGGAAATAGTTCATTTTTCATGAACATAATTTTCTTTTAGATTCAGCTGTAGACCTATCTTTCCACATTCTCTGTGGAAGTCAGCCAGCATTTGTGCCGCTTGGCTAATGTTTGGTGTTATTAGAACGATGTCATCAGCAAGCGGGGGTGGTGTAGTTGCCGACCATCTATCTTCACTCCCATTCCTTCCCATTCTAATTGTCACATGATGTTCTCGAGGGTGGCCCTGAAGAGTTTTGGTGAAATGGTATCACCCTGTCAAACCCCTCTTTTGACATCAATGATCACTTCTTTGTAGAATGGTGAGATCCTGGTGGTGAATCCGTAATACAGCTCCACGAAGGATCTTGATGCATTGGGTTTGAACACCCTGTTTGGCTAGGGCTTCGATGACTGCTTCAGTCTCCACAGAATCAAAGGCTTTCTCTAAATCAATGAACGTGAGACAGAGCGGCATCTTGTACTCCCTACAAAGCTCAATGAGCTTGGTTACTATGTGGATATGGTCGGTTGAGCTGAATCCTTTCGGAAGCCTGCTTGCTCGCATGGTTGTCCTTCATCTAGTGTTCTGCCAATCCTGTTCAGGATGACTCGTGTAAACAGCTTGTAGATGACGGACAACAGGCAGATGGGGCGATAGTTGCCCGATGTCGTGAATGTCTCCCTTCTTGAACAGTAGAACTGTCCTGCTGGTTTTCCATTGGGAGGGCACCTTGCATTCGGACAGGTAGCGTGTGAAGAGCCGAGCTAGTGTATTGATGAGTACCGATGGCAGATTCTTCAGGTGTTTGGGTCTGACTTTGTCTGGGCCAGGTGTGATTCCCTTCTTTACCAACGAGATGGCATGTCGGATTTCAGAAGGGAGAACATTGGGAATGACATATCCATTCTGTGGAATTTGGTATGTGGGCAGGTGGTTGTGGCTATCAAAGAGATTTGAGCAGAAGTCATGGATAATCTTCTCCATTGCTTTTCTGGAAGATGTGATAGATCCATCAGGGCGTCCGAGGGCAGTCATCTTGGTCTTATAGTTGGCGAAGGACAGCCGGGCAGTGCAAATTCTTTTCTCGGGCTTCTGGTGCATCTTCCAGTATTTCTGCTCTTCTGTCTTTGAGGTCTTCTTTTATCGCTTCTCTGCACCATTTAGCAAGCTTGGACCTTAGCATTTGGTCTCCTGAGGCTCAAGAGTTTCTGAAGACAAGCATCCTTTTCGTGTCTTTCTCTCTCTCTCGGCATTCTTCTCACAATCATAGAGGTGCTGAACCAGTCGGTTGTATTCTTCATTGATGTCTTCAATGATGGTATCTTCCCATGTTGCTCCAATGGTGCCAAAGAGTTCCCAGTTGGTGATCATTCTGGGAGTTCTCTTCTTAAACTTTGCAGCCTTTTCTCTCGTTGCGTGAAGTAGAATTTTTGCACAAAGGAGTCGGTGGTCCGATCCTGTTTGGAATTTGGGGACGACGGCAACATCGGGTCCAGACAAAACCGTCGCTTGAAGATGATGTGGTCAATTTCATTGTGGAACTGTCCTCCAGGAGAGTCCCATGTCCAACGTTTCGCCTCAGCCTTCTGGAACTGTGAGTTCCCATGAATGGTCTTGGTGGACATGATGAACTCAGATAGTCTCTCACCCTGTTTGTTCCTTTCTAGGCCATGGGTCCCGATGTGGAGTTCTTCAGCCGATCTTCTCGGTCCTATCTTGGCATTAAAATCACCGCCTATGATCTTGTAGAAGGTGTGAACTTTTTCTTTATGTAACTCCTCCAATTCCATGTAGAATTTCTCAATTTCATCTCCTTTGTATGTGGATGTTGGTGCATAGACAATGAAGATAGAAATTGCTGGCAGTCGGCCACATCTCTTTCAAGTGTAATCATCCTATCCGGTTTGTTAAGCAACCAACTATTGGTTGATAACACCAACTATTTAATAGCTATTTTTAAAGAAAGACTTTAGAAGATAAGCCTTTATATTTTCCTCATTCCCTTGATCTGTCCATTATTTGTCTTAATGGATTTATTTTGTGTCCAAGCAGAAAAATCTTATTTGATTTTGGGGGAAGTTTGTTTCTTCTATTTCTTCAATTTAAACTTCCTTGACACTCTTCGGGTATTTTTTTTCAATTTTATCAAAATCCCAAACTCTGCCACTTTTTGAGCCATTGTGCAGTGGGATAAAAAGTTTCAGTACAGAAACAAGACACAATATTATAAAACTGCAGTAATATTTTCATTTCTATGACTGGGAAATTAACTGGGTTCACAATTGAGGCAAAAATAATTTTAATTAATAACACTCACACATCTCTTTCTCTTCGTATGTGAATGCCGTGAAATTCTAGTCCTGTTACTATAGCAATCGTGACACGCCCTCCTGTTAAGTGAAAATTTTAGCAAACAGTGAGAGTTTGCTCTTAGAATGCCTTCCTCAACAGATTCAAGATCCAGCTTCAAAAAGACACTTGAGAACATCCTAGATTCATGCCTACCGTTGTCAACAGAGAGTTGAATACTTTTAAAGTTAAATAAAAAGTAGTTGGAAAGTCTTATGTTTCACTTAAATAATGTTGCATTTGCAAATTTCTTTCCCTTAAAAATGCCTTATATTGGATTGACTTCCATTTTGAAACTTATAGTCTAAATCCTATTTGAATTCCAGTTCTAAGATTCATACCTCTAAGCAGTGCTATTCTTGTCTATTCTTCTACCTTTCTAGCCTATTTTATTGTTGTTATTGGGCCACACCCAGCTGGTGCTCAGGGCTTACACTGGCTCTGTGTTCAGGGGTCACTTCTCACAGGCTCTGGGACCTTATAGGGTGCCAGGGACTGAATTGGCTGGCCCAGAGCAATGTAGGTGTCCTACTTGCTGAACTATCTCTCTAACCCCTAGTCTAACATCTATTTAAACATCTATAATCAATTTATTCATCGTGTGACCAAAATAAATCAATTCATCATTTTATTTTCTCACTGACCTAAAGAAATTCTAGTGTGTCCCATTTACTCCAGTTCAGAAAACTGGTTCAAAAGAATTCTTATTTGGCAAAAGTCTCTTTCAAATCTCTTAAGCAGATGAGGAAAATTTGGAGGTAAATGCCACCAATGAGCACGAAGGGTCAGCAGCCTGGCCATATCTTACAAAAATATGTCACACAACTCAATGTACATACACACATAAAAATGTGAATTGGGCAGTCAAATTTCATTAGAAGACACCTTACTTTATAGGTGCTTGGTCATATTTGCAAATTTGAAATTATCAGGTTAATTTGTATGTATGTTCTGATTTATGCATTTTATGTATTACATGTTTCTGTATGCTAATGGTTATATGTGCTTGAATATCAATGTGCAGATATGGATGTATTATATGCATGTATGTATATATGTATGTGTAATTGTATGAACAGAGTGTTTGTGCATATGTGTGCATGTGTGTGAAAGTTCAAGTCACTCTTTTTTTTTTCCACTTTTAAAGAGGAGGATCGCTACCCTGTTCTTTACCCTCATAGTGGTGTCTGTAGTCAATGTGGCTTTTCCCATTAGAGCTTCTTTTGGAGTCTCCTAAAAAGTATTCTGGGGTCTTGGTATTCCAAGTGAACACATGAACCATCCCAGACCTTGGGCCAGGATCTCTGTTTATAACAAGATTCTCCAGGCTACACCACGAAAAAATAGTATGTGTGTGTGGGGGGGGGAATGGGGGCGTTGGGAGGAAAAACCTTCATTTCTAAATATAATTCTTAAAAACTAGCAACTGGTTATCTGCTAAAGATTTGCACAGATATTTAAGTTGCAAATCAAGTCACAAAAACCTCCTCTTGAACATTAGGAGAAAGTCTTTGAACATTTTCAGAATCTGCACAGTACAACATAGAGCATATTACTTTTAAAAATGTAGTTTAATTGACTTATTAAAGTGACATCTAGTTCCAGAAACTAGGAGATTATTTCTCCAAGAATAATGGCTCTTATTAAATTTAGCTTTTTTTAATGTCTTAAGCCTATTCACTCAGATAATCTCTATAAGTACCCTACACTAGCATTGTTTGAGGTGATAAAAATTGAGTCCCAAAAGATAATTTACGGAGTGAAAAATGCTCTAGAAAACTTTCAGTACAAAGAGAGTTAATAAGAAATCAGCTAAGAGCCTGGCCTTCTGTTTGGGAATGTAGAATTCTTGGAGAACATATTCAAAAACAAAAACCAGCACAACACTCAGATACTCTCACCTCTTGCTCTATTTTGGAATTTCAAATGTATATCCTTGAAGTCCCCGCTAACGTCTCAAATGAAATGCTAAAGGTAATATCTTCAGTTGTAAGCCTATTTCTTAAAAACTGGCATCTGATCATTTTCTACTTACTTATATCAAAATATTGATTTCTTTAACAAAGTCATAGAGACACACATACAAGCACAGTAAAAAATACTAACTCATACTCATACCCCAAGCACACATGATAGCACAAACGAGTACAGAGGAAATACTGCTTTTAAGGGAGTCCAGAGGCTCGAAAAAGCTGGTTCAACATCAATACGAACTTGACAGTGAAGGATTCCAATGAATCCATTTCCTCCGGTGGGAAGCTGCCTCTCCCCCTCCTCTGTGCCACTCCGGGATGCTCTTCATTTCTCTTGTTTTTCTCAATCTTGCCGGCTAAATAATGTAGCAAGCCTAATAAATTCAAATAAAACTTCTGATTGGTTTGGTGGCAGTTTAACAATCTAGAGTAATTTACGGATCTCCGAGACTTCATGTGAGTCCATAATGTTTAGACTAGAAATAATAAAACACACTCAATTGATTAAGCTGTTTGTAGACGTCTAAGAATTAGCATATTGTATAATTGCAAATATTTTATAATTACCAAGCAGGGCTGATAAAAGGGTTCAGTGCTATTGACTGCTGGACTGGGAACCTTGATGAGAAAAGAATCTCAATTAAAGGAGAATTCTCTGAAGGCTGAAAATAGAGGAATTGGGGGTCTCTGGGCTTGTTCTATGACTATTGCAATTTCTCTGTGTACAGCCGAGATCCAAACGAAGGCACTGGACTACATGGCCACGAATCAGTTCTCAGCAAAGGCCCTCAATGACCAGTCACCAAATCTACTCCCTCTCTTCACATAAAACAGATAGTGAGGGGCCGGAGCGATAGCACAACAGGTAGGGCGTCTGCCTTGCAAGTGGCTGACCCGGGTTTGATCCCTGGCATCCCATATGGTCCCGTGAGCACCTCCAGGAGTAATTCCTGAGTGTGAAAGGGTTGGCCACCCCATGGGGTGACCGACTGGGAGCCTCAGAACGCTGCACCTATTAAGGAAAACTCTGAGAGACCAGGCCTATGGTTTTATTTTATTTTCCAAGCATGCTGGGGCTCTCAGCATATCCGATGGCAGGCTAGAAGCTAAGAGCCCAGAACTGACATACAGCACAGTTTTTATAGCATTCTGAGACAAAAGAAACTTTTACAGTACAACAAGCTTGCAGTTTTTCCAGGTGCAGGGTACTCACCATATCAGGATGTTACTCAAGGTTATAGTTAGGGTTCCTCCCTTGACATTTGCTTGGGAGGCCTTCGGCTTTATCTGGCCTACTCACAGAGCCCATCCACTATTTTAGTGTGCTCCTGTTAACTCTTTGCGGTCTGGTCTCGGGGCTTCCCCTTTCACCCTTAGAGCTTAATGTACTTTTCCTTCACACCACTTAATATTAATGAAAGGCTTATTTAGGCCCTAAAATGGTAATTTTCCATGAGTAGGCCTGCGTGGTCGGGGAGGAGGTTGTTGGGTTGCTGCCTTCTTTCAAGTGCAGAGCCAGGAGAAACCCCTGAGCATCACCAGGTGTGACCCAAAAAAAAAAAAAACAGATAGTGAGATTCTTAGAACTCCCTTAGACCAGCTAGGCACCTCACTAGCCTTTATTCAAAGGAACCTTTTACTTATATTTGCTTTAAAATAATTCCTTCTGATCTCTTATTTTCTTCACTTAAATATTGATATACATCATTTACTTTCCTCAAAGTCGCACAGGTATGTGTTACCTAAAACCTATTATTTTTGTATCATCAGCACTATAAATAAAACATACACCATTTGCCTCTCACCTCAAACTTAAAAGGTTTGAGTATATTCTTTAAGCTTGAATATTCTGAAAAAATATGTTTGAGACTAAAGAGCTATTACAGAAATGATATGCTTGCCTTGAACGTAGCTGGCCTATTGCAGGACACCCTAAAAGCCTAGGCCTCTGCATCTGCCCTGGATTGCCTCCTGCTGGTCACTTCATAGATAGGGGGTAGTCTAAATGTGGCAGTTTATCTGACCATGTATTCTGTACTGGCTGGTATAAATATTCTCTCATGCTACTACAATCATCGTGGGACTAGCTAGATCTTACCAGCATATTTGCCTGGCCACGTTGGATCTCTAAGGAATTAGACCAGAAAGAAATGCTGTTTGCCTCCAAGCAAGCAAGCATGGCTCCCTGATAACTCAAAGGCAACTAAAATACAAAACTTCCATGAAGTAGACGAGACTCTTGTGAAGGCTTGGAGAAATATTTAACTGGCATTAGTATAGTCTTTGGAACAGAGACATGCCATCTCAGAAACCCCCTTCTCTACCCTATAAAGGCATTTCCAGGCAGATCTTGGCTCAAGACATTCGCATCTAAAAGGGCATAGGTGAGGTGCTGGGAGAAATTACCTGAGGGCATTTGATCCTCCTCCTGCTTCTTGAAGCTCTATTTTAGCTTCCAGCTACATTTAGCTTACAGCTCCTCCCAGCTCTGCTAGGGAGGCTTTGAATCAGCTCTTGGTTCTTGTAAACAGCCAGAAGGCCTCCTGAAGTTGCTACATTTCTATAAAGCTATTTTCCTGTTTTCATCTCTAGATAGCCCAGCCCAGGAAATTTTGGCGGATTTCTATCTATAAAATAAGCTGCAAGAAGAAAGAGGTTCTCTTTTGCCATTTCAGCTTCCCTTGGTGTTTTGCTTCTCCATCCTCTTCATTCTCTGTTGGGCCTCAACTCGTGGTGGCAGCCATCTTGGCCTACACGTGGCTGGGACCTAGCTGGGAACCCAGAGTCCGAAGATTTTCCCTGCTCTTTTATTGTGTATTGGAACCTGTGATGTAAAGCCCTTTTAAAACTGCATCAGATTCCTGAGTTTTCAACCATTCCCCCACCAGCTTAGAAGGCAGAAGGGAACTCCCTTCCCGGCACTGTTGGGGACACCGGCGGCCCCCCGACACTGGCCCAGATTCCATCTCCTGCTCTGTTTATAATCCCAAGAGTATTGCCAGGAGGGATCCTTAACTACTGAGGCAAAACTGAGTGCAGTACCAGGAGGGTTCCCTGAGCACAAAACAAGGACTAATTCCTGAGCACTACCAGGTGTGACTCCAAACCCAAACTAAATTTAAAGAAACAAACAAATATTTTATTTGTTTCTTCTATTTTCTTATTTAATACAGTTTGGGCAGCAACTACTTCTTCCAATTAAGTAGTTAATTTTTTTTGTTTAAAAACAAGCAAACAGACATCTAAAGACCAGCTTGAATTTCTTTGTTTACTCTCAGATTTTAAAATATTCTAATGCTTCTCTGGGCTCCTCAACTGTATAATCAACACTCTCTTGATTCTCTACTATATAAAGAATCATTCCTAATATATTAAATTTTATATATTCACAGCTTATCTGTACATATGAGTCTGGCTTCTCTGCAAATTACTTCTATAAGCTGAAAAACAATATGACTTACAATTTTAAAAAACTTAATTGTCCAAATCATTCATTATAGATACATGTTCAATTCTTTCCTAGGTTGTTATGTTACTTACTAATACCCTTGAAAAATATTCAATAGACACCTTTGATAGACCAATAACTTTCTTTATATGTAACATCTCTTTAAAATGAAAAAATATATTTGTGTTCTATTTATCTTGACCATTTTGCTTCTCTAAAGCTATATGTTTTTTTAAAATCATTTGCACAAGATTTAATATTTTTTAATGATGAATGCAGACATTTTAATTTAATTTGGACATTCTTAAGCTTCTTTTACAGTAAACTTTTTTACAGCTATATCCCATTTCTATATTTCCAATTCTTTTTAAAATTTTTATTTAAACTCTGCTATTTGCAAAATACAAAGTTTTTCACAATAAAGTTATTAGAAAGATTCATCATTCCACACCAATACACCATTAGTGTGCTCTCACCACCAAAGACCCTCATTTCTCATCCACTCCCCATTCCCATGCCTGCTCCTTAGCCAGCACTAATTATATTAACCATTACAGCCCATATATGGGAATGGTATTGATAAAGTCATGGCCTTTTGTCTGGTTGTTATATGCGAATCTGGCTGATTTCTGTTTTGCATTCACTTTCTGAGTTTCTAAAATGTAGTGGGTTTCTACTAGTAAATCCCAAACCCCCTACTACCTCACCAGAAACAACACTTATTTCAAATTTTTCTCAACCTCTGTTTTTGCCTTCCTAAGCATATACTGAATTATCTATTCTATATAGCTTGTTGGAGCTAGCTCTCTAAATTCAGTCGATGAATATATTCTTAGATGGAAGTAAATAGAGATTATTAAATCTCAACTGGATCCATTGTGGCTTTTGGGCCCACTGTATAAGGAATTATTGATATGTTCCCACAGACCAGATATTGCGACCACACACTTGTGATTGTATGCTCCAAACTTAACTCTATAAAATGTGGCTGGATACCTGGTACATCAGTATACCAGGCTAGCACAACACTGGAAGAGCCGGTAGCAGCTCTGAAGTGTGTCTGTGTCTCTGGATTATGGTCTTATGGTCGACAGCTCCAGAGGCAGGTCGTGGGGGTGGCCTACAGGGCCTTCCAGAGGAGAAAGAGGTGGGGAAGGGATCCCAGCTCCATTTCCACAAAAGCCTGGTGACTTTAGCTGCGGAGACCCACACACATGATCTTGAAATAGGCTTCTCTCTTCGGTGGGGCTCTGAAGAGCTGTGGGGTCCAGACCTTGAAAATGGCTGTGATTTTGGTGTGTGAGGTTCCTATAGCTTCTTCTGAAAATCTAGTGGGGTGGCGGACCAGGACCAGACCACCCTCTCTCCTGGACACCTCATGATCTGCCTAGCACGTGGGGAGTTGCTAGCAGCTCTGCCCTGTATGTCTGCAATCTAAAGCTCTATGCTTTTTTTGCCAGAGCAAAAAACTCTGATCCTTTTCAAGCAATTCTTCCCATTATTTGCCAATGTGAACTCTGAATACTGTTTCCATTATTATATATCGGCCAGACTATCCAGTCCTCTACAGTGAAGATAGACTGCAGTTTCATTTCATTGCTCTCCAGTTTTACTACCTTTAGACAAAGAGTTTTGGGGTCCAGAGAAATACTAGACTGTGTGAAGCATTTGCCTTGCATGCAAACAATCATAATTTTGATCTCTGGAATCACCTGTAGTCCCTCAAGCACCAAGAGGAGTGATCCCTGAGCAAAAAGTCAGGAGTAAGCTCTGAGCACCACTGGGTGCTCCCCATTTGTTCTTACTAGCATTTCTATTAATAACAGAAAATATATTTTTCCATATTCAATCATTTAAAGTGATAGGCCAGTATAT
This sequence comes from Cryptotis parvus, assembly GCA_021461705.1. NCBI lineage: Eukaryota > Metazoa > Chordata > Mammalia > Eulipotyphla > Soricidae > Cryptotis > Cryptotis parvus. The sequence continues at coordinate 174,398 of JAJIBD010025176.1, forward strand.
TCCAATATATAGATGCATGTCTACACTTATGTATTTAGTCTACAGTAAACTTTAGTATATTTTCATATAAATATATGTATATATCACTTGATCACTTGACATCCCATTATGTACATATGCACACTATTTTTATCCATAACTGAAATTTTATTTTTTGCAATAAAAATGTCAACTGGTACTTATATAAATTATGTTGAAACTCAAAGAATTGAATAATAAGTCTTCCAGTTCTTGAATAAGCGTTCCTTTTTCTTTATAACTCCAATTTCTTTATTTTTAAATTTTGTTTTTGCAAACACAGTCAGAGGTGCTCAGGGTTAACTCCTTGTGGTGTTTGTAGGAAAATATAGCATAGCAGGGTTAAAACCAGGCCAGCCAAATTCAAGGTAAGCACCTACCCACTGAACTATCTTTCCAGCTTTTATAGCTTCAATTTATTTTAATAACATTACATATGTCTATATCTATATATATATATATATATATATACTTACCGCTAAACATTGTATAGATATATGACTAAGAATTGTGCTTAAATATATTCCTAGTTATTCTTCTATGCTTGATCACTTGATTGCTTGACATCCCATTATTCGTTGATTTGCTCAAGCAGGAGCCAGTAACATTTCCATTAGACCCTATTGCATGCCAGTGTAGAGCAATGGCATCTGCTTGCTCCAGGAATACAAAGAGTCTCAAAACACTTCTTCAGAGTTTTGAAGAAGTCTGACCATCTTGTGGGTAGCTGGCCACGTGATCTTTTGACGTCCATAGGATCCAGTCAGTAACGGCTCTAGTCAAGCATTCATCTTCAAACAGCATTACATGTCCAGTCCATTTGATTTTGGATGCCTTGGCAAACGAGACAGAGTCCCTGTCTCTGAAAGGGGCGACAGAGGTAAGAACTCTGGTTTCGTTCTCTCACTTGAATGAGGTGTGATATTCCAAGCATAGTCTTTAAATTCCTCTTTGGGGACACGAATAGCAGTCAGGTGTATTTCTAAACATCCACAATGTCCATATCTGTTTCAGAATAATATTGTGCACTTTGCCTTTAGTATTACTGAGTCATGTTCACTTGCCCAGAGACAGACTAGCATGGCTCTTTGATCTAGCAGGGCTGTTTACTTAAAGGTGGACCCAACGCAGCCAGGTTTCCTCTTGGAAAAACTCTACATGTATAAAAGGTCCCTCATGGTGGCCTGTTAGAGTTATAAGAGAAATACTCTGAAACTAGCATAGATTCATGATAAGAATATTCTGCCATTCAAAGAGTTATAAAAATCAAGCTGTCCTTTCTAATCCTGACCCCAATCTCCTATTGTGATTTGCACAAGAACCTAAGGCAAAAATGCAAAAGGCTCTCAGCAAATGCAAGTGCTTTGGAGCTCAGAAGGACTCGTACTTCAACTACGAGAGATCAGTAGGATGAGTACTCCAACTCGTCGTAGAATTATGGTGGTGAATCAACATTTTAAGCATGTATAGTAGATAGAGATCATTATGAATCTTTGTAGCATATATACCTTTTATTTGTTTTTCTCATAATGTCTGGGCAAGACCTTAGAGTATAATGTGGAATGAAAATGGTGAGGCCATTTCTATTCTAATCTTTGATTCTTGATCAATGGGAGAGTCATATAGTATATTGTCACTAGCTGCTATGAAACACAAGTTGTTGAATATTTGTGGATGGACTTTGTCAGATTATAGAACATTCTTTTTGCATTACTGGTTTCTTCAATGTAACTGTCTTCCCGTTCATCATTGATTTGCTCGAGCGGGCACCAGTAACATCTCCATATGTCCTGTCTCATGCTACTAGAGCCCAAGGGCACTTGCTTGCTCAAGGAACATAAAGAGCCTCAAAACATTCCATCAGGTCATGGGAATAAGGTCTATAATTGTTACTGGTATTTGGCATATCAAATACAACACAGGTAGCTTGCCAGGCTCTGCCGTGTGGGTGGCATACTCTTGTAGTCACCTCTAAATTTAGCATTTATTGATGAACTGCTCGACTTCTTGCAGCCGTGCAAGCCAGGCTGTGATAGGCTAGTCTGCTGGGTGGAGTTATGATGAGGGGGAAGTCCGGATGTGGAAAATGGAGGCCCTCATGGAGTGGGGCGTTGTCTGACTTGTTGCGAGGCTCTCTGAGGTGGCAGGCCAGGGCTAGAACCCGCCATCCCTCCCAGGTGCCTCGTGAGCGACTGGGCACAGGGAGAGCCAGTAGCAGCTCTGCCCCATGTCTGTGAGTCTCTGGATCAGCATACCTGGGCCGGATTTAAAAAAAGACTGCTGCAGCGTGGATCTCATGAGCCCGGCTGTGATAGGTTGGTCTGCTGGGTGGAGTTCTGACAAGAGGGAAGTCGGATGTGGAAAATAGAGGCCCTCATGGAGTGGAGGGTTGTCTGGCTTGTTGCGAGACTCTGCAGAGGTGGCAGGCCAGGGCTAGAACCCGCCATCCCTCCCGGGTGCCTCGTGAGCAGCTGGGCACAGGGAGAGCCAGTAGCAGCTCTGCCTCATGTCTGTTGAGTCTCTGCTACTGGTTTCTTAAGTTGTTTAATATAAAAGGGGTGTTAAGCTTTTTAATTTAATCCTTCTATGTCTATCTTGAATGTTGCGGGATTATGCTTGGTAACATTTGGATTATGATTTTTGCATTAAATAGGTAAAATATTGTTTTGTTTTCTGTGATTTTTAATATCAAGGTACTGCATCTATTAATAGCTATATTTCTATTTCTGTATTTTAAAAGGTCTCATAAAGAAATGGTAATAATTCTTTAAATATTTGATGGAATTCACTATTGGACCCATCTAAGAATTGCATGTTTTGGAATGTTTTAAAGCGATTATTATATTTATGTGGAATATATTAAGTTTTATTCTGAGGGTGAAAACACTGATTACACAGTTGTACCCAACTCAATTTCTCCCTACCACAAACTTTACAAGAGATGTTTTCTTTAGATACTTTCCTTTAGATTGCTTTATTGATTCAGAATTAAAACTTTTACTATCTTAGCTCCCTAATTAGTGAGAGAGACCCAGTTCCACAAGTCACTATTATATACAATCATGGCCAGAATCTAAGAAAATAGTCTCAAGAACAACTTCTGATGTCATTCTTATGTAAATAGCCAATACCTTCTATTCTCTATTTCTGTTTCTACTTTATACCCATACAAAATTAGAAAAAACTACTCTTTCATTAATTTCTCAGTCTTTTGATTTGGGTTTTTGTTTTATTGTGCCTTTGTGAATGTGCATTTAGAGTCTTTCAAACAGTCTGGCTATTGTTAGTAATGTTGCACACAGAAATTATTTTATCTTTCTTCAAAGCTTGTTGCAAGGAGGTCAAAACTTTTTTACAGAAGACTGTAGAGGTACATAAATAATTTTCCATTTTGATAAAAGTGTTTTTGGTGAATAAAGGTAAGAGAAAAGAATCCTAAATTTAAGTAGTTAGGAAGACACAGTTAGAAAGATTGGGAATAACATTTTTTTCAATTTGAGTTCCCATTAAATATAACTCTCTTGATGGAAATGTTTTAGTATGAAAACAGATGATGATCAGAAGAGAAATGCTAAGGACATTGTTAGAAGAGTAACTCTCATGAGTTTTCTGTGTCTAAATATTTTACAGGCCCTGCATACTAAATCTTCATTTCTGGAAGTATTAAAGATATTCCAAACTTTTTTTTGTAGTAAAATATACAAGCTGGAATTGGGAATTATGTGACCTGCATTTATTTCTGGATACAGGCAAAACACATGTGTGCATCCATTCTGAACTCATTAACAAAGCAGAAACATCAGTAAAATATGTCTTTTGCTGGTTTTTGGAATGGAAGTGGGAACAATTAAGCTGTAAGATACTCCAGGGTGGGTATTATGACCTAATAATGACATGCCCTGGTAGTTTTGACTGAGTGCCATTAACTGCTAAGGCATATCATTGCTTCTTCGTAATATGCACCCTGGAGTGTCTTATCCGAGACATATAAATGCTAATTCCTAAGGAAGCGCATTCAGCAAAAGAAGAAACCATTGCTCCAGGACGGGGAATATATCAAAATTCCATGTTGAATTCAGATTTTTTGAGGCAGACTGAACCACGCTGTTTGTGTTTATCCAACAAAAAAGTTGTTCAATATAAGCAGAGAGAGAAGCCAGGGAATTGCATGTAGCTTAGCATCCGCTCTGTCTGGTTCTACAGCTCTGTTCTTGTATTTGTTGCCCCAACACTCATTCGGTCTCTTCAGGTAAGATTGATGATGCTATTGCCTCATTTTATAGTGTGTATTTGAAGGTAATCAAATGGGATATAGATACTTTAAAAGACTTTATGATAAGTTATGGGCTAATTATGAATGTACGATAGACTATAATAAATGACAAACAACCGAAGAGAAGTCAAAAGCATATCAAGTGGAGAATGGTCTTGTTTCTAAGTATTTGATGTGTATTAAGTTTCAGAATCAAGTTCTTTGTTCAAGAAAGCCTGTATTGAGAAGGTCCAGTGGGGCTCTCACTATCCTTGGCTAGTGCTGGGCTTCCTATTAACATTGTACCTTCCTTCTGGACAAGACACAATAAATACTTCAAGAACACAGCCAATTCACATGTAGGAGGACAGTAGGGAATTGCTTTTTCCCTTGAAAGATGTTACTTGAGACCAGTGGTGACTATTTTGATGAAAATGAGATGCTTATTTCAACACTAAAGCTCAGTTAAGAAAATTATAAATGTATGATTCTCTATTAATAATCTCATTTCAGTAACTCTGGGAGTGTAATCCTGATACAAAATTTAAAGGATTTTAACTAACATAGGCCTGGCTTGGGTTGATATTACAGAACAATATGCTTACATTTCTTAAAATCTCTCTATTTTCTTGCCTGTGAAGACTGTATAAGTAGGATAAAGGAATAAAAAGAAAAAAATGCATTGTCTCTTTGATCTCTCTAGTCAGAGTAATACCACTGATACTAAACAAATCTGCAGTACAAATATCTACAAAGGATACAAAAATACAAGTGCTTAAAGGATACAAAAATATCTGATGCTTATGTGTACATTGTGCCATAATGATGACAGGAAGGTTATAATAAATCTGAATTCTGATAAATGCCTTCTTACTCCAAAGCAAAAGTAAAATTATATTTGCAACTGAGCTATCTTTAAATTTCTAAAGTAGAGTTTTTGCTAATGGGTGTGAATATGTTGTAAAGACGACCATTTTACCAACTTTGAACTTATGAAGCAGTATTATTTGTCCTTTTATTTTCCTAATGGTCATTTTTCTCACCCCGGAAGCAATCCATGTAACCCAGCTATTTTTTCAAATTCACTAACAGGGGGTAGCAGTATGAGGAAATGTGAATAGAGTCATGCTGACTTATCACCATCAAATCAAAAGCAGAAACTGGGCAAAAAAAAATTTAAAAGCAAATGAAAATAATAAAATATCTACCAAACTTATCTGTAACAACTGATGAAATGTTTTATTGCATATTGCTGTGCCAACTCTGTTCAGAAAGCTTCTTCACAAAGCAGAATTATGCAAGTTGACTACCATCTTTCAAATGGAGAAACAAATATATATAATAAGCTTAGGTGTGGGGTTGCCCGGAGAAGAAGTGAGATGAAAAATAATTTGTAAAAGGCATAAGATGTATAGGAATAGTAGGAAACTGTTTTTATTTGCTTATGATTCTTGTGTTTCCTTGGTATGGTTTAAACAGAATAGATTCAGATTCTTTTGTACTTAATAACTACACTTGACACAAGCAAAGGTGTGTGTCAAAATTACCTCCAAAATTTTGAGGTACAAAAGGAAAATCTAGAGAAGAATGGTGGAGCCAAAATTAAACTGTTATTTCAAAGCGTATTCTTTGTGTAAGAGAATATACACAAAGTTGATGATTCTTGATTTTCCAGACACTGCAATGCATTGAAGAGTAAATAAGACATAATGAAAACAGGCTTTATTGCAACTTCAGTGGACCACTGCTAAGAAAGTTTTACAGAATAGCAATGAAGTAATGCTTCGGGGATCACTGGAGAGTGGGATGGGGTAAAAACTATTAACTGGAGTTCTAAGGAAAGCTGCAATAAGGAAGAAGGCGCATCTCAAGATGGAGCTTACTCAAATACAGCTATCATAAATTGTATCTAAAACTATGGGACAAGACAATGCAGTTGCCTGATAAGTATGGCTTGAGAGGTTCCAGCAAAATGAATAAAACTGTCAAGTAAAAGCATCAAAGGCATGGTGAAAGAGCACCACTTCCATCTCTGGGACAGGGAAGCCTGGAGGAAGGCCTTTGGAAGTGGAGGGCAGGTAACCAGCCAGATAGATGGGAGGGACCAGTGATTGAGTCAGAAGAGACATTTTAGCTGGAGGTGGGTTGAGATACCAAGCACATTCCCAAGAAGACATCACAAAACAGAAATCCAGTATTGAAACCTGGGCAGATGATGTCTAAGCTGGAGTTTTTCATCTCCAGTATATGGCAGGGACAGGAGACAGGTGGAGTGGGCTAATGCATAGGTCGACACACTCTTCCCGGGTAATTGAAATATACTTAAAATGGAATGATTTGCTTTTCAGGTTAGTTCAGAATCTCTCTCTCCAAATAATCATAGTGAAATGTCAGGCATTCCATAGGGGAATCTGACAAAGCTCTGTTACTACAGCTGGGATAAAGGGATGGCTAAAATCAGGCAGTGCAAATTAACTCCAGAATTTCAAGGTGCCGTGAGAATGAACCAAAATTTTCCTTCTGGGGTAAATGACCCTGTACTCGGGCACTGCACCAAGGCTTCTGCAGGGTTTGGACACAGCATTAACTATTGACTTTCAGTGACTTTTGTCAAGCGTAAATGGCCTAATGCCCACCAGAACACAGGGAAAGATAAATCTGACATAAGATAAGGAATAACACAGAAAACCAACAGACTATAAAAACATACTATCATCTCTATGAAACACAGTTTTAAGGGGTGGGGGTGATAGTCCAGCAGGTAGGGCATTTGCCTTGTGTGCAGCTGACTCAGGTTTGATCCTCGACATCCCATATGGTCCCCTGAGCACTGCTAGGAGTAATTCCTGAGTGCAGAGCCAGAAGTAACCTCTGAGCATTTCCAGGTGTGACCCAAAAAGCAAAAAAAAAGTACAGTTTTAAGACAGTAAGCAAATTTCTCCTGTATTTTGTCTGTAGAGCAATATCAAATCAAATGATGACGTTTATCTCTCCTGATAAAAAGATCATGTACTCAAAGATAATGTACTACAGAGCTCTTTAGTATAAAAAGAGCTCATATGAATGTTTATACCAAGAAACATTCTAAGATCTCAAAGAACAAATGTTTATTCCTAGAACACATACAAGCATACTGGGTGCTATCTTTGCAACAAGATCAGCACCAAGCTGTAGCAATGAGGGAACAGCAGACAAAAGGAGTGATAGGGTGCGTGTCTTTTTTAGAAATATGCAGGATTTACAAATACCTATGAATCAACCTTAAAACAGTATAAAAGGACCAGTACAAAGAATACTATAAAACCCTATTTGAAAAAATAAAATAGGACACAAGGAAATGGAAACACATTACCTGCTCATGGATTGAGAGAAGCAACATTGTCAAAGTGGTAATACTCCCTAGAGCTTTATATAGATTCAATGCAGTCTTGATCACTTGATCACTTGAATCCCGTTAATCATTTATTTGCTAGAGCAGGTGCCAGTAACATTTCCATTGGACCCTATCACGTGCCAATGTAGCCCAATAGCATGTACTCGATTCAGGAATATGAAGAGCCTCAAACCGTTCATTCAGGGTCTTGACAAGGAAGTCTGACCATCTTGTAGGTGGGCGGCCACGTGATATTTTGACGTCCAGTGGGATCCAACAGTAATGGCTCTAGTCCAGTGGTTGTCTCCAAATCGCATTACATGTCCAGCCCATCTGAATTTTGACCCCTTGGCAAACGAGACAGTGTCCTTGACTCTTGATCATCGTTGGAGGTCAAACTCTGGATTCCTTCTCTCACTTGAGTAAGGCATGTTATTCCAAGCATAGCTCTTTTGATTCCTCTTTGGGAGACCCGAATAGCATTCTCATCCTGCTTTTGTAGGGCCCAGGTCTCTGAGGCATATATTAATGCATGGAGAATGGTGGAGTCGAAGAGTTGTGCATGAAGCCAGAGGTTTGTTGTCCTTTTAGCTATTTCTTTGATGCTCTTGAAGGCATTCCATGCTGCTCTCTTCCTCCTGTGCAGCTCAGGTTTTAGGTCATTCATCATGTTGAGTTCTCTACCTATGTACACATAACTGCTGCATTCAGAGATATTGGTTCCATTGAGAGTGAATGGGGCCTCTGGAAGTAGTTCATTTTTCATGAACATAGTTTTGTTGAGACTCAGATGTAGATCTGTTTCCACTTTCACGGTCGAAGTCAGCCAGCATTTGTGCCGCTTGGCTAATATTCGGTGTTATTAGAACAATGTCATCAGCATAGTGGAGGTGGTTTGGTTGCCGACCATCTATCTTCACTCCCATTCCTTCCCATTCTAATTGTTGCATGATGTTCTCGAGGGTGGCACTGAAGAGGGTGGAGCTGAAGCCCTAGCCAAATAGGGCTTTCAAACCCAATACATCAAGATCCTTTGTGAGCTGTATTACAGTTTCACCACCAGGATCTCAAAATTCTACAAGTAAGTGATCATTGATATCAAAAGAGGGGTTCGTCAGGGTGATACCATTTCACCAAAACTTGGCCAAAAGACATATGAAAAAATACTCATAATCACTAATCATCAGAGAGACGCAAATCCAAACAACAATGAGATATCATCTCACACCACAGAGACTGGTGCATATCTAAAAGTGCAAGAACAACAGGTGCTGGTGTGGATGCGGGGAAAAGGGGACTCTCATCCATTGTTGGTGAGAATGTCGACAGATACAGCCTTTTAGAAAACAATATGGACAGACATTCCTCCAAAGACTAGACATCGAGCTCCATTTGACCCAGTCATACCTCTCTTGGGAATATGCCCTGGGAAGCCAAAAAATACAAAGCAGAAATACCATCTGCACTTTTATTTTCATAGCAGCACTATACACAAGAGCATGAGTCTGGAAACAACCAGAATGTCCAAGAACTGATGACTGGATAAAGAAACTCGGTACATCTACACAATGGAATACTATGCAGCTGTTAGGAAAAAATGAAATTATGAAATTTGCCTATAAATGGATGGACATGGAGCAGAACATGTTGAGTGAAATTAGCCAGAAGGAAAAAAGACAGATATAGAATGACTGCATTTATTTGCATGACATAAACATATATATGTATATATATTTATATACATATTATAATACCAATATCCCAAGGTCAGGCCAAAACATGGATCAAGAGGTACTGTCAAAGGTGGAATCTACCACAAACTTGTGGGAGTCAGAGGTAAAGGTAAGACAGAGAAGGGACCAGTTTATTAATAATTGTTGGAAATGGTAATACTAGTCTAGAACTGAGCACTGAATGTGGGCAAAGGAATAAGTATGATAACCCCTAAATATATGTATTGCAAGCCACAATGTGTGTGAGGAGAGACAGAGACAGAGACAGAGATAGAGACAGAGAAAGAGAGGAGGCAAAAGTACCTGCCATAAGACAGGCTGCGAGGGGGAGGAAATCAGGGGACATTGGTGGTAGGGAAATGGGCACTGGTGGAGGGATGGGGTGCTAGAACACTATATGACTGAAACCTAGTCATGAACAGTTTCATAATTGTATATTGTCGGGGCGCTCCGCGAGGTCCCCCAACAGTGCCGGGAAGCGAGTTCCCTTCTACCTCCGAGCCGGTGAGGAATGGATGAAAACTCAGGAATCCGATGCAGTTTTAAAAGGCTTTACTTATCACAGGTTCAGGCATACAAATCAGCAAAAGGAAAAGCCTGGTGCTTAGGATTCCAGGCTAGAACCCCCAGCCACGTGTAGGCCAAGATGGCGACCACCACGTGTAAAGGCTTTGAGAAAGGAGAAGCAGACTTCCAAGCAGGGCGACCGCTTGGAAAGAGCCCCCAAAGAAGCGCGTGAGAGTGAAAACCGGCTAGTTTATACCCCTGCAACTCAGACCTTCCTCCCACTGTTATGGAAAGCAGGGAGGGTCAAATGTCCTTAGGTAATCCCTCCCTGCACCTCACCTAGGCCCTTTATTATGCTAATGTTTTGAGCCAAATGCAGCGGCTCTTAAAGGAGTCCTGCAACAACTCCCCCTGATTAGTTTACTAATAAAAATTGAAAAGGTAAGAAATATTTAGTAATGTACAGAAAATTAAGATAAGAAAAAACAATTCGAATTACAAAATGATAATACATGTTACTTTAGGATCCTAACTTGTTTTTTGGACCCAAAGCAAAGTTCAAGACAAAGTGTTTCTAGCTGTCTGATTATAACGGACTATAATTTGCACTGTCCATAATTTGTGAGAGTCAATTTGCTATATTTTATGTAAAAGTCGGGTGTCTGGAACAAAGTGTGTGGGGCTACTTCTGGAACAGCAATAGCGGTGATCATATGAGTATGAGTCTCTGGAAAGCAGCGATCAGGAACTCGTTGAATTGTCAGGAACACTGGATCGGGTCTCAGGAACACTGGAACAAGTATCTCGAATTCTGGAACAGGAGTCTTGAGTGCTGGAACAGGTGTCTGGAACATTGGTGTAATATCTCGAACTCTGGAACAGGAGTCTTGAGCGCTGGAACAGGTGTCTGGAACATCGGTGTGATATCTCGAACTCTGGAACAGGAGTCTTGAGCGCTGGAGCAGGTGTCTGGAACATCGGTGTGGGCGTCTTGCAGGGCTTCTTTAGCAAGTGGACACTGGCACCGGTGACTGTACCTGTAGCTTAATTTTAGGCTAGACAAAAACACTTTTCAAGGTTAATCACAAGTAGAGATTTTAAGGCTTTGCAGGGATCCAAGTCTGGGATGGAGAGAAGAACATAAAGAAGCTCCAACATGGGTGGAGCAGGGAAATAAGTATGAGAATTGATGATTTTAAAATTGATAAATCTAGTGGATCAGCAGTGGAGCTGATGAATGTAATAGAGGTTTGTAGTGGTCAGAAATTGAGAAGGTAGTAGTTGAGACATAACATAAACACAACATTAATCCACAAACATAATGGTGGCCACCACATGCACACACACATACATTTGATCCATCAATATCTTACAGCTGTATATGTGACCCATCTAGGGTGATAAATGGTAACGAGTCAAGCGCTTCGTGAATATAAAGCCGGCAAATGATGGTGAGAAAGTGTCTTTTCCTGTGAATAGAGCATTGGGAAAAATTATTTTTGCAAATTATTAAATTTTTGTGAGCACTGTTTTAGGAGTCTCAGAGTATTGAGCACTGTAGCACAGGTTTACTGCATTCCAATATCTTATCCTGTGAACAGAATCATTAGAAAAACAATTTTTCATTGATTTAGCAAACATTTTTGTAATGAGCACTGTGATCAGAGTCCAAAACCTCGGAGCAACATAGAAGGAATCTGCAGCAGCCAAGTTCTTTTCCTGCAAATACCTGTGAGCAAAACATTAAAAAAGGAAACTCTAACATTAATCCTTGAAACATATGGACATTGAGCACTATGCTCAGAGTCCACCCATTTTTCCAACTTTTTTTTTATAAGAAAGAAAACACTTAGGCTGTAAGGCAAGATATTCGACATGAACCATGATGACAGACTGCAAAACAAGATCATTATTAAAATGAATCAATCCAGGAGATTTAAACAGCAATTTGCAATTTAAAATTTAAGACTTTATATTGAAAGAATTAGTTGTTTTCTGATTCTTGGAGAATTCTAGTCTTAACAAGTCGCAGAGGAACCCAGAGTTTCTTGGCAGGGTTATCGTCTGTAGAAATGAAAGCATAACCTCTTCCCCGAATGAGGAGGTGACCTGCAATCCATTTATCATCAATTTTCACCCAGATAGGTGAATTGACTGTTTTTTGAGTTTGCATATCTTCTTGAAAGTGACTTTCAGCCACGGTATAGGGATCTCCTTGAGGTATATTTAAGAAGTTTAAGGTGAATAATGTTAAAGATAAAGAATCCATTGGAGGCATACTTGTTTTTCGTTGCTTTAATAGCTGAGTTTTAAGCGTTCTGTGGGCACGTTCAACTATTCCTTGTCCTTGTGGATTATATGGAATTCCTGTAATATGTTTGATCTGCCATTCCTTGCAAAAGGATTTGAAGGTTTTGCTGGTGTAAGCAGGACCATTATCTGTTTTTATGGTATGGGGAATACCCATGACGGAGAAGCACTGGAGTAAAAATGAACAAACAGATTTAGCTCTTTCCAGACGTCATAGGAACAGCCCATATGAACTGGGAATATGTATCGATGACCACATGAAGGAAAGGTTTGTTGGGAAATAAGTTAGTATGAGTTATATCCATCTGCCACAATTGGTTTGTCTGTAAACCTCGAGGATTTGCTCCTGCCATATGAGATGTACAATGTAAAGGAGCACAGACAGGACAGTTGCGGACAATTTGTCTAGCTTGTCTCCATGGGATGCCATGGTGTACATGAAGGCGGCGGGCATTTGTATGTAGAGTCTGGTGCTCTTCCTCAGCTGATTTAAATACTGGTGCTGCCAAGAGATCTGCTGCTTCGTTTCCTCGAACCATTGGCCCAGGGAGTCGGCTGTGAGACGGATGTGGGAGATGTATATAGGGAATGTTCTATTTCGGAGGAGATCTTGTAGTTTATGGAGTAGCTCCTGAATTATAGGATTATGGGCATTTAAAGAAGCAGTGACAATTCTAGGAAATAAACCAACTACATATGCAGAATCACTCACCACATTACATGGGCCAGATACATGGGATAGTAAATGTATCAGGGTGGCGGAGTTCCACTTGTTGGGCAGATTTATAATTTGTATGCACAGTAGTGGTCAATGAAGGACCTGTAATTCCACCCCTTCCTGATGAGGAGCCATCAATATAGTACACTGGAGCATCAGGAATGGGAGAGGAGTGGACAATTGTGGAAATTACAAAAGGTGTCCTTTTCAGAAATTCCCAGGTTTTTTCCAGCTGGGTAATGATAAGATATTTCTCCTGAAAAATCTGCTAAAGCTCTCTGAAGGATTTCACTGAGTGGTAAAACAGCTTCAATTTCTTTTTTAGGGTCAGGTAGTACAATTACATGGGGATCATGTCCAAGTAATACTTGGGTTCTTGATCTTCCCTTAATTATAAGGTTAGCTATCATCTCAAGGTAAGGTGTAGCAGTACGATTCTGCTTGTTATGTAAGTAAACCCATTCTAACGGTCCAGATAATTGGGCTATAGCAGCAGTTGGAGACTCGAGAGTGTTGAAGACCAATAACCATACCTTTTCTCCGGGATTAAATCTGGAGAGGTAAGATTTTTGAAGCCGATCCATGAAAAAGTCTAATTCCTTCTGAGCTTTAGGAGTTAGCTGCCTTGGGCTATTTAAAGCAGGATCACCTTCAAGGGTGTGGAACAGGTTACTGAGCTCACAGTTAGGAATACCAAGGGAGGGGCGCACCCAGTTGATATCCCCCAGCAGTTTTTGAAAATCATTCAAGGTTTTGAGCCCTTTTTGACTAATGGAAATTTTTTGAGGATGCACTGTAGTGCAGTCAAGAGCATAGCCCAAATATTCATATGGAGGCTGCATCTGGATTTTTTCCCAGAGCTACTTGTAAGCCAGCCTCTGGTAAAACTGTCATTACATCATTATATAAATTCTGGAGATCTCTGGAATTATCACAAGCTAGCAGGATATCATCCATGTAGTGGATGATGTATGCACCAGGAAATTTAGCACCGAATGGGTCGCAAAACCTCATCAACAAAGTGTTGACACATCGTAGGTGAATTAGTCATCCCTTGGGGCAATACTGTCCATTGAAACCTACGTAAAGGACCTTTATGATTAATGGAAGGGACTGAAAATGCAAACCTTTTTCGATCATCTGGGTGGATAGGTATGCTGTAAAAGCAGTCTTTTAAATCTATGATAATTAGTGGCCAATCTTTAGGAATAGCTGCTGGAGAGGGAGCCCAGGTTGTAGGGCTCCCCATGGGGACCATAGTAGAATTTACATTCCTTAAGTCAATCAGCAAACGCCATTTGCCTGATTTTTTCTGTATTACAAAAACAGGAGAATTCCATTCTGAAAACGTTTCCTCAATATGTCCTAATTTCAGCTGTTCTTCCACTAGATTCGTTAGAGCCTCTAACTTTTTTGGTAATGAGGGGCCACTGTGGTGTCCATATAGGTTTGTCAGACTTCCACTGAATACGGATAGGTGGTGGGCGCTTAACCACAGCGGCCCCAATTAAAAAGGGTTACTCCGGTGTTGAGGCTTATTATGGAGAGCTGGAACTGGTGCCAGATGGGGAAGTGGACGAGGTATGTGAATTACTGCCCCCCACTGCTCCAGCATGTCTCGACCCCATAAAGTTAAAGGCATAGGGGCTATATAAGGCTGGACCATGGCTACATTCCCTTCAGGGCCAATACACGGCAGCCATCTCGCACTCTGTCGGAGAAGAGAGGAGGAGATATTGCCTACCCCGCTCAGGCTATGGGACACTTTCTTTAGGGCCCAGTTAGAGGGCCAATACTTGGTGGAGATTATGGATATGTCTGCCCCTGTATCCAACATGCCTTTGAATTTCCTTTTTATAAATTTTGATGGGTATAACCGGCCGCTTGGCCTGTGAAATTCTGGTAGTGTACCCAACTAGATAGTTAGCAGGTGGCTGGTGGGCTTGGTTCTGTGTGGCTGTATAACCAACAATGAAGTTGGCAGAAGGGTTGGTACTGTTTAAGCCACCAGTTCTAGGGTGTTCAGACTGACTAGACGGATCCTCAAAAAATAATAATAGTTTAGCAAGCAGTTCCCCTTTTTTAAAAAGTCCATTTAGTTGACACAGATATTGACAGTATTATCTCTCCATGAGATTCAGGATCCAGAAGTCCGAAATGCACCTTAATTCCCTTAAATTTCAGCCAATCGCTCCCCTGAATTAAACCCATACTACCTGGGGAGCAGGTCCTTTTATCCCTGTTTTTAGCATGTAAGGATCTTGACTTGGGTATATTGTGACAGTCTTAGGGCAGAGAATGTCGAGACTGCCATTGCCTGATGGGGTAGGCCAGAGAGCATTTATTGACTGTAATTCTGTGGATTCTGATTCGGAGGATACTGGGCAGGTGGAATGAAGGAGAGTGCCCCTGGATTCAGCTGGGCCTGGGGCTGGCCCCCACCCAGTTTCCCGCATTTGGGGGAGGCATAGATGTTATTTGAGCCTGCAGGAGCTTGTGGAACCTGGGAGGGGGTCCAGGTAACATTTCCCATAAAGGGATTATTAGAATGTTGCCCTGTATTGATAGTTTTAGAAGATGGGCAATCTCTATGGGTGTGTCCCTTCTTTCTGCAGCTAAAGCAGGTTATCTGTCCAGATGAAGCCTGAGGCTGACTTCGCCTCCAAGACCGACAGTCTCTGGCCCAATGTTTTCCCTTTCTGCACCTTGGGCATGGTCCAGGTGGGGCCCTCCGAGGGGTGGAGTTGCGATTATTAGCATAGTTTCTCTGATCATTGTTTATCCTTTGAAGTTTATTGCTTCTTCCCCTGAAGCTGTTTGACATTTCATCCCTCTCCTGATCCTCCTGCTGTATGGGATAAGCCTCTATAGCATTCTGTGTCCCATGGGAGGCCAAACCGACATTTCTACAGGCCTTTAGATATCACATGAGGTCTTCCTTATCCTTAATATTATATAGTATTGCTCGACAATTTTGATTAGCATTCTCATATGCTAAGGTTCGTTTTAGGACTTCTTGAGTGGTTGGGTCTTGAACCTGTCTTTGGATTGTTTCACATAATCTCCCAACAAAATCAAAGTATGGTTCATCACGACCCTGGTAAATTTTTGTATAGCTACCTAGAAATTCTGGGTCGGAACCTACTTTTTTCCCACGCTTTTAATGCTGTCTCCCGAACAAATTTTTAAAATAGGTTCAGGTAATGTCGCTTGTTTTGCTTTCTTTTGCCATTCACCTTCACCTTTTAGCATGGCAAAAGTTATATTATGGCCAGATTCCTTTTTTCTTAAAGTGTCAATATCCATGTTAACCCCGTCTGTATACCACATTTGCCATTGCATGAACTGTGATTGGTTCAGACAAGTATGGGCTACCATTTCAAAGTCTGCCAATACCCACTGATTATTTTGGCTCCAATCAGCTAAATATTTTAAAGAATAAGGACTTGATATTCCAAACTTGTCGCAAGCCTTTCTAAACGGGGTTATTGACTCAATTTTTAAGTCTTCATGAATCGGTTTTACTTTATCTTTAGATTGGTCATGAGAAAGATGCTGCGCTTTGCTCTTTGATTATTATTAGATTGACAACCACCAGGAACTGCAAGGCTCGTCGAGCTAACTCCTGTTTCTCCTCGTTCTTCCTCATCAGAGCTTGTAGTATCTGTCAGTGGAGCATTTTCCCCTTTGAGGGTATTAACTTTGGGGAGATTTTCAGCTTGGGAATTTGCCTCCTCTGGGTTTTCCTGTTCCTCCTCTAAGTTATCAGCCACATTAGAATTCTTTTTAGATTTTTTCGCTGGGAATGTATACACCTTTTTCAAGTCTACGGCCTTTGGGCGTGTTTGTGAACGGCTTTTAGTTGGTTCACGCCTCAGTATTGGGTATGCGCTAGGTCCTAATTGATAAGTTATGAAATCAGAGATCTCCCTGCGTAACACATCCATTTCTTGATTTAAGTTTTCAAGTTTCCTATATATTTCTTCCTTTTGTTCTTTCAGTCTTATGTGTAACTTCCAAACCTCCTCTTTCTGTCCATCTATTCTAACTCTCTATTTGTCAATTTCTTCCTCTAAGATAGTGCTGATTTTATTGATATCCTTCTTCTGCTCTTCAAACTTTACTTCAAATTTTAAATCCTGTTTAATAATTTTACTTTCCTGTTCTTCTAATTTTTCTTTGAATTTTAAATCCTGTTCTTCTAATTTTTCTTTGAATTTTAAATCCTGTTCTTCTAATTTTTCCTCAAATTTTAAATTCTGTTTAATAATTTTACTTTCCTGTTCTTCTAATTTCTTTTCAAATTTTAAACTCTGTTTAATAATTCTGTCCTCAAGCTTTAAGACCAGTCTACTTGTAGTTTTATGATCCTCACTTATTTCTTTAATCGCTGAGTAAACCTCGTCCCTTAAGATTGCATTCAATTTATTACTTTCTTCCCTCTCTCTAATAAACATCGTCCTTACACAAAGGTACAGTTTAAAAATTGCAAGGACCCAGAGGATTTGTGAAAAGATAGAGTAGTTCTCAGAAAGGAACTTTATAGACTGGGCTATGTATGGTTCTGAGCCAATAAAAGATACAATGTATCTATACCTTGAGATATCCATCATTTTACTCAGGGTTCGGAGGCAGATGATCTCTGTCCGATGATAATTAGGCCAGACGATGTTCGTCGTGCCCCCCCCAGGGACGCCAAATGTCGGGGCGCTCTGCTGGGGTCCCGACAGTGCCGGGAAGCGGAGTTCCCTTCAAACTCCAAAGCCGGTGAGGAATGGATGAAAACTCAGGAATCCGATGCAGTTTTAAAAGGCTTTACTTATCGCAGGTTCAGGCATACAAATTAGCAAAAGGAAAAGCCGGTGCTTAGGATTCCAGGCTAGAACCCCAGCCACGTGTAGGCCAAGATGGCGACCACCACGTGTAAAGGCTTTGAGAAAGGAGAAGCAGACTTCCAAGCAGGGCGACCGGCTTGGAAGAGCCCCCAAAGAAGCGTGAGAGTGAAAACCGGCTAGTTTATACCCCTGCAACTCAGACCTTCCTCCCACTGTTATGGAAAGCAGGGAGGGTCAAATGTCCTTAGGTAATCCCTCCCTGCACCTCACCTAGGCCCTTTATTATGCTAATGTTTTGAGCCAAATG
>JAJIBD010025177.1:0-25856 GCA_021461705.1 Cryptotis parvus
CCCGACAGTGCCAGGAAGCGAGTTCCCTTCTACCTCCGAAGCCAGCGAGGAATGCATGAAAACTCAGGAATCCGTGCAGTTTTAAAAGGCTTTACTTATCACGGTTCAGGCATACAAATCAGCAAAAAGGAAAAGCCCGGTGCTTAGGATTCCAGGCTAGAACCCCAGCTACGTGTAGGCCAAGATGGCGACCACCACGTGTAAGGCTTTGAGAAAAAGGAGAAGCAGACTTCCAAGCAGGGGCGACCTCTTGGAAGAGCCCCCAATGAAGCGCGGAGAGTGAAAACCTGCTAGTTTATACCCCTGCAACTCAGACCTTCCTCCCACTGTTATAGAAAGCAGGGAGGGTCAAATATCCTTAGTTAATCCCTCCCTGCACCTCACCTAGGCCCTTTATTATGCTAATGTTTTGAGCCAAATGCAGCGGCCCTTAAAGGAGTCCTGCAACAACTCCCCTGAATAGTTTACTAATAAAAATTGAAAAGGTAAGAAATATTTAGTAATGTACAGAAAATTAAGATAAGAAAAAACAATTCGAATTACAAAATGATAATACATGTTACTTTAGGATCCTAACTTGTTTTTTGGACCCAAAGCAAACTTCAAGACAAAGTGTTTCTAGCTGTCTGATTATAACTGACTATAGTTTGCACTGTCCATAATTTGTGAGAGTCAATTTGCTATATTTTATGTAAAGTCGGGTGTCTGGAACAAAGTCTGTGGGGCTACTTCTGGAACAGCAATAGCGGTGATCATATGACTATGAGTCTCTGGAGAGCAGCGATCAGGAACTCGTTGAATTGTCAGGAACACTGGATCGGGTCTCAGGAACACTGGAACAAGTATCTCGAATTCTGGAACAGGAGTCTTGAGTGCTGGAACAGGTGTCTGGAACATTGGTGTAATATCTCGAACTCTGGAACAGGAGTCTTGAGCGCTGGAACAGGTGTCCGGAACATCGGTGTGATATCTCGAACTCTGGAACAGGAGTCTTGAGCGCTGGAGCAGGTGTGTGGAACATCGGTGTGGGCGTCTTGCAGGGTTTCTTTAGCAAATGGACACTGGCACCGGTAACTGTACCTGTAGCTTAATTTTAGGCGAGACAAAAACACTTTTCAAGGTTAATCACAAGTAGAGATTTTAAGGCTTTGCAGGGATACAAGTCTGGGATGGAGAGAAGAACATAAAGAAGCTCCAACATGGGTGGAGCAGGAAAATAAGTATGAGAATTGATTTTAAAATTGATAAATCTAGTGGATCAGCAGTGGAGCTGATGAATGTAATAGAGGTTTGTAGTGGTCAGAAATTGAGAAGGTAGTAGTTGAGACATAACATAGACACAACATTAATCACAAACATAATGGTGGCCACCACATGCACACACACACGCACACATACTTTTGATCGATCAATATCTTACAGCTGTATATGTGACCCATCTAGGGTGATAAATGGTAGCAGTCAAGCACTTCATGAATATAAAGCCGGCAAATGATGGTGAGAAAGTGTCTTTTCCTGTGAATAGAGCATTGGGAAAAATTATTTTTTGCAAATTATTAAATTTTTTGTGAGCACTGTTTTAGGAGCCTCGGAGTATTGAGCACTGTAGCACAGGTTTACTGCATTCCAATATCTTATCCTGTGAACAGAATCATTAGAAAAACAATTTTTCATTTATTTATCAAACTTTTTTTTTTAATGAGCACTGTGATCAGAGTCCAAAGCCTCGAGCAACATAGAAGGAATCTGCAGCAGCCAAGTTCTTTTCCTGCAAATACCTGTGAGCAAAACATTAATAAAGGAAACTCTAACATTAATCCTTGAAACATATGGACATTGAGCACTATGCTCAGAGTCCACCCATTTTTCCACCCTTTTTTTTATAAGAAAGAAAACATTTAGGCTGTAAGGCAAGATATTAGACATGAACCATGATCACAGACTGCAAAACAAGATCATTATTAAAATGAACCAATAGAGGAGATTTAAAAAGCAATTTGCAATTTAAAATTTAAGACTTTATATTGAAAGAATTAGTTGTTTTCTGATTCTTGGAGAATTCTAGTCTTAACAAGTCGCAGAGGAACCTAGAGTTTCTTGGCAGGGTCATCATCTGTAGAAATGAAAGCATAACCTCTTCCCGAATGAGGAGGTGACCTGCAATCCATTTATCATCAGTTTTCACCCAGATAGGTGAATTGACTGTTTTTGGAGTTTGCATATCTTCTTGAAAGTGACGTTCAGCCGCGGTATAGGGATGTCCTTGAGGTATATTTAAGAAGTTTAAGGTGAATAATGTTAAAGGTAAAGAATCCATTGGAGGCATACTTGTTTTTCGTTGCTTTAATAACTGAGTTATAAGCGTTCTGTGGGCACGTTCAACAATTCCTTGTCCTTGTCGATTATATGGAATTCCTGTAATATGTTTGATCTGCCATTCCTCGCAAAAAGGACTTGAAGATTTTGCTGGTGTAAGCAGGACCATTATCTGTTTTTATGGTATGGGGAATACCCATGACGGAGAAACACTGGAGTAAAAATGAACAAACAGATTTAGCTCTTTCAGACGTCCATAGCAACAGCCCATATGAACCGGGAATATGTATCAATGACCACATGAAGGGAAAGGTTTGTTGGGAAATAAGATAGTATGAGTTATATCCATCTGCCACAATTGGTTTGTCTATAAACCTCGAGGGATTTGCTCCTGCTACATGAGATGTACAATGTAAAGGAGCACAGACAGGACAGTTGCAGACAATTGGTCTAGCTTGTCTCCATGGGATGCCGTGGTGTACATGAAGGCAGCGGGCATTTGTATGTAGAGTCTGGTGCTCTTCCTCAGCTGATTTAAATACTGGTGCTGCCAAGAGATCTGCTGCTTCATTTCCTCGAACCATCGGCCCCGGGAGTCGGCTGTGAGAACAGATGCGGAGATGTATATAGGGGAATGTTCTATTTCAGAGGAGATCTTGTAGTTTATGGAGTAGCTCCTGAATTATAGGATTATGGGCATTTAAAGAAGCAGTGACAATTCCAAGAAATAAACCAACTACATATGCAGAATCACTCACAACATTACATGGGCCAGATACATGGGATAGTAAATGTATCAGGGTGGCGAGTTCCACTTGTTGGGCAGATTTATAATTTGTATGCAGAGTAGTGGTCAATGAAGGACCTGTAATTCCACCCCTTCCTGATGAGGAGCCATCGATATAATACACTGAAGCATCAGGAATGGGAGAGGAGGCGGATAATGGTGGAAATTACAAAAGGTGTCCCTTTTCAGAAATTCCCAGGTTTTTCCAGCTGTGTAATGATGAGATATTTCTCCTGAAAAAATCTGCTAAAGCTCTCTGAAGGATTTCACTGAGTGGTAAAACAGCTTCAATTTATTTTTTAGGGTCAGGTAGTACAATTACATGGGGATCATGTCCAAGTAATACTTGGGTTCTTGATCTTCCCTTAATTATAAGGTTAGCTATCATCTCAAGGTAAGGTGTAACAGTATGATTCTGCTTGTTATGTAAGTAAACCCACTCTAACAGTCCAGATAATTGGGCTATAGCAGCAGTTGGAGACTCGGGAGTGTTGAAGACCAATAACCATACCTTTTCTCCGAGATTAAATCTGAAGAGGTAAGATTTTTGAAGCCGATCCATGAAAAAAGTCTAATTCCTTCTGAGCTTTAGGAGTTAGCTGCCTTGGGCTATTTAAAGCAGGATCACCTTCAAGGGTGTGGAACAGGTTACTGAGCTCACAGTTAGGAATACCAAGGGAGGGGCGCACCCAGTTGATATCCCCCAGCAGTTTTTGAAAATCATTCAAGGTTTTGAGCCCTTTTTGACTAATGGAAATTTTTTGAGGACACACTGTAGTGCGGTCAAGAGCATAGCCCAAATATTCATATGGAGGCTGCATCTGGATTTTTTCGGAGCTACTTGTAAGCCAGCCTCTGGTAATACTGTCATTACATCATTATATAAATTCTGGAGATCTCTGGAAGTATCACAAGCTAGCAGGATATGATCCATGTAGTGGATGATGTATACACTAGGAAATTTAGCACGAATGGGTCGCAAAACCTCATCAACAAAGTGTTGAAACATCGTAGGTGAATTAGTCATCCCTTGGGGCAATACCGTCCATTGAAACCTACGTAAAGGACCTTTATGATTAATGGAAGGGTCTGAAAATGCAAAACTTTTCCGATCATCTGGGTGGATAGTTATGCTGTAAAAGCAGTCTTTTAAATCTATGATAATTAGCGGCCAATCTTTAGGAATAGCTGCTGGAGAGGGAGCCCAGGTTGCAGGGCTCCCATGGGGACCCATAGTAGAATTTACATTCCTTAAGTCAATCAGCAAACGCCATTTGCCTGATTTTTTCTTTTATTACAAAAACAGGAGAATTCCAAGGTTTATTCAATATGTCCTAATTTCAGCTGTTCTTCCACTAGATTTGTTAGCGCCTCTAACTTTTTGGTATTGAGGGGCCACTGTGGTGTCCATATAGGTGTGTCAGACTTCCACTGAATGTGGATAAGTGGTGGGCGCTTAACCACAGCGGCTCCAATTAAAAAAGGGTACTCCCTGTGTTAGGCTTACTATGGAGAGCTGGAACTGGTGCCAGATGGGGAATTGGAAGAGGTATGTGAATTACTGCCCCCAATGCTCCAGCATGTCTCGACCCCATAAATTTAAAGGCATAGGGGCTGTATAAGGCTGTACCATGTCTACATTCCCTTCAGGGCCAATACACGGCAGCCATCTCACACTCTGTCGGAGAAGAGAGGAGGAGATATTGCCTAACCCCTCTCAGGCTATGGGACACTTTCTTTAGGGCCCAGGTAGAGGGCCAATACTTGGTGGAGATTATGGATATGTCTGCCCCTGTATCCAACATGCCTTTGAATTTCCTTTTATAAATTTCGATGGGTATAACCGGACGCTTGGCCTGAGAAATTCTGGTAGTGTACCCAACTAGATAGTTAGCAGGTGGCTGGTGGGCTTGGTTCTGTGTGGCTGTATAACCAACAATGAAGTTGGCAGAAGGGTTGGTACTGTTTAAGCCACCAGTTCTAGGGTGTTCGGAATGACTACGGATCCTCAAAAAATAATAATAGTTTAGCAAGAGGTTCCCCTTTTTAGAAGTCCATTTAGTTGGCACAGATTTTGACAGTATTATCTCTCCATGAGATTCAGGATCCAGAAGTCCGAAATGCACCTTAATTCCCTTAAATTTCAGCCAATAGCTCCCCTGAATTAAACCCATACTACCTGGGGAGCAGGTCCTTCTATCCCTGTTATTAGCATGTAAGGATCTTGACATGGGTATATTGTGACAGTCTTAGGACAGAGAATGTCGAGACTGCCATTGCCTGATGGGGTAGGCCAGAGAGCATTTATTGACTGTAATTCTGTGGATTCTGATTCGGAGGATACTGGGCAGGTGGAATGAACGAGAGTGCCCCTGGATTCAGATGGGCCTGGGGCTGGCCACCCACCCAGTTTCCCGCATTTGGGGGAGGCATAGATGTTATTTGAGCCTCGGAGCTTGTGTATCCTGGGAGGGAGTCCATGTAACATTTCCCATAAAGGGATTATTAGAATGTTGCCCTGTATTGATAGTTTTAGAAGATAGGCAATCTCTACGAGTGTGTCCCTTCTTTCCACAGCTAAAACAGGTTATCTGTCCAGATAAAGCCTGAGGCTGACTTCGCCTCCCAAGACCGACAGTCTCTGGCCCAATGTTTTCCCTTTCTGCACCTTGGGCATGGTCCAGGTGGGGCCCTCCGAGGGGTGGAGTTGCGATTATTAGCATAGTTTCTCGATCATTGTTTATGCTTTGAACTTTATTGTTTCTCCCCCTGAAGCTGTTTGACATTTCATCCCTCTCCCTGATCCTCCTGCTGTATGGGATAAGCCTCTATATCATTCCGTGTCCCATGGGAGGACAAACCTACATTTCTACAGGCCTTTCGATATCCCATGAGGTCTTCCTTTTCCTTAATATTATATAGTATTGCTCGACAATTTTGATTAGCATTCTCATATGCTAAGGTTCGCTTTTAGGATTTCTTGAGTGGTTGGGTCTTGAACCTGTCTTTTGGATTGTTTCACTTAATCTCCCAACAAAATCAAAGTATGGTTCATTACGACCCTGGTAAATTTTGTATAGCTACCTAGAAATTCTGAGTCGGAACCTACTTTTTTCCCACGCATTTAATGCTGTCTCCCGAACAAATTTTAAAATAGGTTCAGGTAATGTAGCTTGTTTTTCTTTCTTTTGCCATTCACCTACACATTTTAGCATGGCAAAAGTTATATTATGGCCAGATTCTTTTTTCTCTTAAAGTGTCAATATTCATGTTAACCCCATCTATATACCACATTTGCCATTGCATGAACTGCGATTGGTTCAGACAAGTATGGGCTACCATTTCAAAGTCTGCCAATACCCACTGATTATTTTGGCTCCAATCAGCTAAATATTTTAAAGAATAAGGACTTGATATTCCAAACTTGTCCTTAAGCCTTTCTAAACGGGGTTATTGACTCAATTTTTAAGTCTTCATGAATCAGTTTTACTTTATCTTTAGATTGGTCATGAGAAAGATTGCTGTGCTTTGCTCTTTGATTATTATTAGATTGACAACCACAGGAACTGCAAGGCTTGTGGGGCTTGCACTAGCTGACGTGTTCCTCCCGTTCTTCCTCATCAGAGCCTTGTAGTATCTGCCAGTGGAGCATTTTCCCCTTTGAGGGTATTAACTTTGGGGAGATTTTCAGCTTGGTATTTGCCTCCTCTGGGTTTTCCTGTTCCTCCTCTAAGTTTTCCAGCCACATTGGAATTCTTTTTAGATTTTTTGCTGGAATGCATACAGCTTTTCAAGTCTACAGCCTTGGGGCATGTTTGTGAAAGGCTTTTAGTTGGTTCATGCCTCAGTATTGGGTATGTGCTAGGTCCTGATTGATAAGTTATGAAATCAGAGATCTCCCTGCATAACACATCCATTTCTTGGTTTAAATTTTCAAGTTTCCTATATATTTCTTCCTTTTTGTTCTTTCAATCTTATGTGTAACTTCCAAACCTCCTCTTTCTGTCCATCTATTCTAACTCTCTGTTTGTCAATTTCTTCCTCTAAGATAGTGCTGATTTTATTGATATCCTTCTTCTTCTCTTCAAACTTTACTTCAAATTTTAAATCCTGTTTAATAATTTTACTTTCCTGTTCTTCTAATTTTTCTTTGAATTTTAAATCCTGTTCTTCTAATTTTTCCTCAAATTTTAAATTCTGTTTAATAATTTTACTTTCCTGTTCTTCTAATTTCTTTTCAAATTTTAAACTCTGTTTAATAATTTTGTCCTCAAGCTTTAAGACCAGTCTACCTGTAGTTTTATGTTCCTCACTTATTTCTTTAATTGCTGAGTAAATCTCGACCCTTAAGATTGCATTCAATTTATTACTTTCTTCCCTCTCTCTATTAAACATCGTCCTTACACAAAGGTACAGTTTAAAAATCGCAAGGACCCAGATGATTTGTGAAAAGATAGAGTAGTTCTCAGAAAGGAACTTTATAGACTGGGCTATGTATGGTTCTGAGCCAATAAAAGATACAATGTATCTATACCATGAGATATCCATCATTTTACTCACGGTTCGGAGGCAGATGATCTCTGTCCGATGATAATTAGGCCAGACAATGTTCGTCGTAGAAACACCCAGGGATGCCAAATGTCGGGGCGCTCTGCGGGGTCCCGACAGTGCCGGGAAGCGAAGTTCCCTTCTACCTCCGAAGCCAGCGAGGAATGCATGAAAACTCAGGAATCTGATGCAGTTTTAAAAGGCTTTACTTATCACCGGTTCAGGCATACAAATCAGCAAAAGGAAAAGCCCGGTGCTTAGGATTCCAGGCTAGAACCCCAGCCACGTGTAGGCCAAGATGGCGACCACCACGTGTAAGGCTTTGGAAAAGGAGAAGCAGACTTCCAAGCAGGGGCGACCTCTTGGAAGAGTCCCCCAAAGAAGCGCGTGAGAGTGAAAACCAGCTAGTTTATACCCCTGCAACTCAGACCTTCCTCCCACTGTTATGGAAAGCAGGGAGGGTCAAATGTCCTTAGGTAATCCCTCCCTGCACCTCACCTAGGCCCTTTATTATGCTAATGTTTTGAGCCAAATGCAGCGGCTCTTAAAGGAGTCCTGCAACAATCTGCCTTAACTTTATTTTCGTACATCATAGTTATACCCGTAATGTTGAAGTATCCCATGACTCAGTACTATGCACATTTCAGATTCTACCTTATATTGAAGTAACATTTTTGTGGTCTGTATATAAACTTTTAGTTTACTCAATCACTATCTATATTCTAGCTACATTTAATTTTTTCCTAATCTTCAAAAATGTAAATTTCATTCTTAACTTTAGTACTTTCCTATTACATGGAGCATTATTCTCCAAGAACTTTATGTCCCTCACCATCTCTTTTATTCTAATATTTTCCGCCATTGTTATTTTAGTTCCTGGACTCTCATTAAGGGCATATCTGACCACCTAGAATAAAGTAGCTCCCCTCTAAGTTATTCTCTACCACATTTCCTCTAATTGGTTTTCTTATCTTTTAATAATTAAATTTATACTGTTTACAAATCCAACTTTTATATTTATATTCCCTATCTAAGTAGAATATAAATCAATGAAAGCAGAGAGACATGTGTCAATATCTTCAGAATCTAAATCACTACCTGACATATAGTACAAAAGCGAACTAGTACAGTGACAAGATATATTTTAGATGGAAATCCTATAAAATTTATAGATTACCTAACCATGAAAAACGTGCCAGATTTATAGCAATGAGTATGTAAAAATGAGGAATTATATTTGCATAGTATACTTGAGTATCATATCTGCTATCACATGCTTAATGAATTCGTTTAGAGACACTTCAAGTGTCAAGTGGGAAATAGGAAACATCGTTTTGGAACAGAATCACCCTTTGTAATTTTATTAGAAGTCTGTGTTCAACGAAGGAGCTGATGTTTGAACTTTAATTGGTTTTAGAATGATTATTTAAAGCTTGTTTATTTGTTAGTAAAAAGAGCAGACTACATATTCACTTTGTTCTTACTGCTACTAAAAAGTATCAGTCATTGAGCATTGTGACCACAGTAAAAAGAAATACAGAATTAATTATGATTTTAAAATCAAAGGAGAAAATTGAAAATATCATGATAATACAGTAACATGAAAGCAATGCTAAATCTATCAGCAGGCTGCATGGAGATTGACAGGGAAATAAATATGTTATAAAATAAAAAGAAACAGAATTTTCTTTTATCCAACAGATCTGAAAATAATTTAAGATAAATAAAACTTACCTCTTGATGCATTGATAATCTTATTAGTAAATGAATTTCTTAAAATGGCATTGCATCCTTTTTGTTTCCTGGCAACTATTTCAGTTTTTCATACACACAAACAACATATTTTACTTTCTGAAGTCTTCTAAGCTTGTCTTCCCACTCATTAGCAGTAGCTTCCTGACAGTCAGTCAGGAATGCTGATGAAGAAATCCCACCCACAGATGGAAATTTTAAAGCAGAAAATATTATGCTGACTTATTTTGTTTTTATGAACTTTCATATTAATGCATCACTACTAATCCCCTATAACTGTCCAGTTGAAAAAATAAGCAAAATAATAGAGTGAAAATCTATAGTTGAATTTAGACTATATTAAACATAACCATAGCCTCTTCTTAAATCTTTATTTTTTTAATCTGTAAAAAGGAGGTATTTTATTTCTGTTATATTTATAAAAATGTTTTATGCATTTAAAATTCAGTGATTCTATACATAGGTTTCAATAAATACATTAACTATATATATAATGCACTGAAATATACTAATGGTTTTGAAATAAAGTTTTTTGAACAATTTCCTTTTTCATTAGAATTTTAATACTCAAGATCATACACAAAAATTCCTCAAATTAGATTTATCAACACTTTATGAATAGCATTTGTAGCTTGGTAACCAGGAGCTCCATGGAGATAACCATTTTATATCTGTAGTCCTGTAATTATTATAAGCAGTTTTGAAATTATTTTCTACTATGTTATTACTTTTACCATAAAGTAATTAGAATTTAAAATAAAATATAGAAAACAATAACTAAAGGATATGAATTATAGGGAGATGCAGTGAATAACTAAAATATTCATTTCATAGTTTGTTGGTTTTTAGTCTTTCTTTGTTACAGGGTATAGTTCATGATTATGAACACAGTTTTTATAAAGACACTTTCAGATGCTTTTAAGAAAGAGATGAATCTCCTTGGTGTCTTAGCCTCAGATTTTCCTCAGAGCTAATAAACTTGGCAATCTGTTCCAATGCTCACATTTTCTAATTCTTTATTGCAATAGAATTTCTAGTCAACTCTCTCTTTTCTATCATTTACTTTATCGATTTTCGTTCCCCCATAACATAAGGTTAAAAATAAAATCAATCAGATTTAGTAATCAAAATTGAGATGACAAGACATTCAGCTAAAAGGCAAAATGAGAAAAACATCATACCCCAATTCCTCTCTCAAAACTTATATGTGTAACTTCAGGTATTCCTGGAATTGGACTTGTGGTTTTTTGATGAAAGAACTGTCATTTGACAATATGACTTCCAAGTTGATAATGATAATTGCATGAAGAATTTAGAAAACACAGCAACATAAGTTATTCAAAAGATTCTAACCACAGAGATCTCACCATTTTATATGTTCCCTTAAATGTATTTTCCTTGGTAAATTGTTTCGCATCTTCATTTAAACATTTAAGTTTATATAATAATGCTGTCATTTTAAATGAAATCATCTTCAAATATACAAATATATTCATTTTTTTTTGCTTTTTGGGTCACACCCCGCAATGCTCAAGGGTTGCTACTGGCTGTGCACACAGGAATTACTCCTGGCGCTGCTGAGGAGACCACATGGGATGCCAGAGACTGAACCTGGGGTTTGGCCGCATGCAAGGCAAACATCCTACCCGACAGACTATCGCTCTGGCCCCTCAAATATATAAATATATTGACAGTGCATGATACCCTCTTATGGATAAACAAAAATGTACTAGCAAAA
Organism: Cryptotis parvus; assembly: GCA_021461705.1. Lineage (NCBI taxonomy): Eukaryota > Metazoa > Chordata > Mammalia > Eulipotyphla > Soricidae > Cryptotis > Cryptotis parvus. The sequence continues at coordinate 11,142 of JAJIBD010025177.1, forward strand.
TCAAAGAAAAAAACTGATTTACATGCATTGGTGATGCTGTATTTTTATTCTTTATTTCTCACACTTTTGTTGAAGCAATAAAGCAGTTGCTGTTATTTTTTTCTTTTTGGGTCACACCCGGCGGTGCTCAGGGGTTACTACTGGTTCTGCACTCAGGAATTACTCCTGGCAGTGCTCGGGGGACCATATGGGATGCCGGGATCAAACCCGGGCCGGCCCTCGTGTAAGGCAAGCGCCTTACCTGCTGGGCTATCTCTCCGGCCCCAGCAGTTGCTGTTGTTTAAGTGCTATCATTTACTTCTACTTTTCATAGTAACAGGAATCCCATCATCCTCAGGAATTACTCCTGTAGTTGATAACAATGATTAAATTACACTGTCCTCTTCTTTGCAAATACTGTCACTTGTTGTATCTTCAGGTCCTCTACAATGTAATATGTGCTTAATCATTTAATCAATGAACAGGAAATAAGAGGGTACCAGGCAGAAAACACTAATATTGGAATCACTCCCTCTACACGGGACCACAGATAGAGGACAAACTCTGAACCACTGTCTTAACCATAACTGTATCACCATGTTTAGAACTGGCATGTGTCCAGGAATACCATTTCCCTTTGCCTTGGATTCCTAAAGAATACCTACCTTTGTAAAATGGGATTACTTCAATCTCTATGCACAATCCATCCGTCCTCAGCATATACAATAAGCTTTCATTCAGAGAAAATATAATATCCATTGATGGTTGATGATCTGACATAGAAAAGACTTGGCCATCTGGGATGAACCCAGAGTCACAGAAGAGCCTAGCAAGCTACCCGTGGTGTATTCGATATGTCAAAATCAGTAACCATAATGGACCTCATTACCAACGAATAGAGGCGTTACTGGTGCCCACTCGAGCTAATCAATGAACAATGGGAAGACAAGTGACAAGTGACAATGGAAAAATTGCAGAGCATCCTGCAATATACTATAGGGTAGCATATAAAGTACTGTCCTACTTTTCTAGAATGTGATTTCCTTTCTGTTGGTTCCCAGAGTAAAGTAAGAAGCATAACCTTCTACTTATCACCAAGATAAAACCCCAATAACAGAGGTTTCACTTACGTGTCTAGTAGGTATGAATTCATCCTTTAAAAAAATATTCACTAGCCTGTGTTCCAAAAACATTTTATAGTATTTTTTATAGTATTCAAAACAAGTTATTCTTTGAAATATATAATTCAACATGTATATTTGAAATATATGTAATTTGAAAATATGAGCGGTCCCGTTCAATCCTACATAGTTCCATGAGCTCCACCAGAAGTGACACCTGAACACAGTACCATAAGCCCTGAGCATCACTAGTTATGGTTCAAAAATATAAATTAAGACTGGAGCCCGGCTCGCGCCGAGCCCAGCTGGCGATGGGATCCCGAGGAGGGCAGATGGGTTTTTGGGTGTTGGCCCATCGCCTCTGGGGGTCCCCGGAAGCAGCCGGATGAAACTTCGCCCATCACACTAGCCACCATCTTCGCTGTCCGGACGCTGAGAAACTGACCCACGACCAGATCAACAGAGCAAGACCAGTTCGAGCCCAGGTAGGCGGCTCCCACAAGCGGAGAATCACTGGGAATTCGCCAGATGGAGTCAGGGTTAAGCCCCTCCCCCCTCCATTTTGTCGAGTCTGGTGGACCCGCCCAGGACCGCCCGGGAACCAGTATGCAGAGCTGCATAGCGGCTGGGGAGACTGGAGCCCGGCTCGCGCCCGAGCCCAGCTGACGATGGGATCCCGAGGAGGGCAGATGGGTTTTGGGTGTTGGCCCATCGCCTCTGGGGGTCCCGGAAGCAGCCGGATGAAACTCGCCCATCACACTAGCCACCATCTTCGCTGTCCGGACGCTGAGAACTGACCCACGACCAGATCAACAGAGCAAGACCAGTTCGAGCCCAGATCGCCCCAGCGGCCATGCGGCCGCTCACTAAGTAGAAACAGTGATGTCTTTTGATGCACTGTATTCCACGAAGAGCAGGAAAGTTTATTGGGAAGGAGATATAAAGACGAAAGAAATGACATACAGAATCTGCCAAGTAGTTGAGGTGCGGGAGGGGGATGGAGGTGGGGACATTGGTGATGGTAGATGGGTTTGGGTGGAGGGATGGGTGTTGGAACACTGTAGATCCAAAACTCTACATGAGCATCTTTCAATTGTATGTCTAAAATGGTGTAATAATATTTTGGGGGAAAATAATAAAATTAAATAAAAATAAATAAATAAATAAAAAAAAGAAACCAATCCCTTTACAGACAGGTACCTGGCTACGTGCAGGAAGATGCTTATTCAAACTGCACATGCCTGTGGGGACCCATATCTTGGTGAAGAAGCAGAGGAAAGGAAAAAGCGGAAAGCTGGCTCCCAGAGGTAGAGACACAGCTACAGAAATATCCTGCAACTACTCACAGATTTCTATGTAGAAAATGTGATAGGAAAAAGAAAACAGTACTTTAAAAGGTGCTATTAGTACCAATTTTACTCTTCAAATAAAACATGTTACCCACTGTAAAAAAATATATATATATAAATTATTTATTTGATGGGTTGGTTTTTCTTTGATACATTCAAATTGCTTATCATTAACTTTAGACAGCTTTATTAGTATACAACATATGCATCACTTAATATGCATCTTTTTGGGTCAAATTTGAACTTCTTGCATCTTGATATTAATTTCTTTCAAAATTAGGAATATTTAAAAATATTTTCTACCCCCTTTTCTGTTCACTTCTCCACCTGAGAAGATCATAACAAATATATTGGTGAATGTGGTGATGTTTCATAAGTCCTTTGCAATCTTCATATCTTTATTTATTTTTTCCTTTATTCTCCCCAAATTAAAGCATTTCTATTAGCCTGATTGACATCATTTACCCTTTCATTTCATGTAGTCTTATCCTGAATCACTCTATTGAGTTTTTCAGTTATGTTATTTTGCTTTCAAGTCTATGACTCATGCTTGATAGTTTTCAGAAAAAATATTATACCACTGTGAGATATGCAATTACAAAGATGTTGATGTTTGGGTTTCAGTCATACAGTGTTCAGCACCCATCCCTCCACCAGTGCCCATTTCTCACCAACAATGTCCCCTGATTCCCTCCCCACCCCTCCTGCCTGCTGGCAGGCACCCCCACCTCTTCACTCTCACTCTCTCTCTTTGTCTCTCTGTCTGCCTCTTTCTTTCTTTCCCTTCTCTTGCACATCATGGCTTGCAATAAATATATTTAGAGGCTATCATGTATATCCCTTTGCCTACATTCAATGCCCAGTTCTATACTGGTATTATCATTTCCAACAATTATTATTACACCCTTTCTTTTTCTGTCTTACCTAACCTCTGTCTCCTATTCATTTGCAGTAGATTCCACCCACTGACAAGACTTCCCAATGAATGTTTTGCCTGGCATTGGATATTGGTATCATACTAGCTTTTATACCCCATAAATAAATGCTGTATTTCTATAAATGTCCTTTTCCCTCTGGCTAATCTCGCTCAGCATAATCCTCTACATGTCTGTCCATTTATAGGCAAATTTCATTGCTCTGTTTTTCCTGACAGCTGCATAGTATTCCGTTGTGTAGATGTAACAAAGTTTCTTTATCCATTTGTCTGTTCTTGGACTCTCTGGTTGTTTCCAGATGCTGGCTATTCTGAATAGTGCTGCTATGAACTTAAAAGTGCACATGGTGTTTATGCTGTGTGTTTTGGCCTCCCAGTGTATATTTCCAGGAGATGTAGGGCTGAGTCTAATGTGAGCTCAATTCCTAGTCTTTGGAGGAATATATGTATTGTTTTCCAAAAAATGCTGGAACAGTCGACATTGCCAACAACAATGGGTGAGAGTTCCTTTTCTCCCTAAATCCATGCCAACACTGGTTGTTCTTGGTCTTTTGTATGTATGCCAGTCTCTGTAGAGTGAGATCATGACTTGTTGTTGCTTTGATTTGCATCTCATGATGATTAGTGATGATAAGCATTTTATATGCCTTTTGTCATTTGAATTTCTTATTTTTGGAAAGTCAGATCAAAATTGATTAAAGATGTCAATATCAGACCTGAATCGATAAACTATGTCAAAGAAAATATAGCAAAAACCCTCCACAACATTGCAGCTAAGGGCATCTTCAAAGATGAAATACCGCTAACAAAACAATTGGAAGCAAAAGATAAGCATATTGGACTACATGATATTAAAAGGCTTGCCCGCCTCAAAAAGAAATGGTGACCAAGATGCAAAGACAGTCCACAGATTGGTAAAAAATATCCACCCAATACTCATCTGATAAAGGGTTAATATCCAGGATATATCAAGCATCGGTAGAACTTTTTATAAGAATTAAACTGCCAACCCCATGTTTGGTACTTTTGAATGTTTCATATCTCCTTTTCTCTTTAGGGGTTAAAGTGACAAAACTGAAAAGAAAGTAAATTAGTAGCACACATCTTTTTTGTGAATGTAACCACCCGAACTAGTTGCTTATTTTAAACAGAAGATCAATCATTGAGAAATGTAATAAAATAGTATATGCAGCCTACCCTCTGAGTTTAGAAAGGTTTAATATTTTCATAAGTGAGGCTAGAGAGTTGCTTTAAGTCCTCAAATAGGATAAATTTAAATGGTGTATATATACTCTAGGTCACTATTGTCCAATTAATGTCTGAATATGAATAAACTATGGACCCTTTTTATTTTATTATGCACCGTGATTTACAAAGTGAGTCATAGTTGAGTTTTAGATGTACAATATTCCAACACCAATTTCACCATTATTGACTATTTCCCTCTACCAATGTTTTCAGGTTTTGTTCCTCCCCTATGCCAATCCACCCCAACCTGACATCTTTACAGGCACTTTAAAAGTTCAGTTGTAAAAGCTTGGGTCTCATAATTTCAGTGATTTTGACTCTGTGGTCTGTATATTTTTAGCTCTATCATTTCTTAACACTAGTGTAGTTGAATCCCTTTGACCCTTGTCCCCTGTTTCTTTTCTTCTACTTCTCTACTTCACTCTATTTCTTACTATTCTCCCTATATTGTTCTGGTGCTAATGGTCATAGAGACATCAACCCCTTTATTTTTCCATTCTTATATCACTATGAGATATACAGTTACAAAGATGTTTGGGGTTACAGTCATACAGTGTTTCAGAACCCATCCTCCACCAGCCCCCATTTCCTATCACCAATGTCCCAAATTCCATCCTTCCTCTCTTTATACTATTGTTGTTACCTCACCCAGTTATTCTAAATACCACAAATGACCTCATCCAGTGTTAATCCTTCTTGTGGCTTACTTCATTCAACATGATGTATTGCTGCTCCATCCATGTTGCCATAAATGCATGATCTCGTCATTCCTTATAGCTGTGCAGTATTTAATTGGGTATATTCACCACATATTCATAACCCACTTATCTGTCTCTGGATATCTAGGTTCATCCAAAATCTTTGTTTTAGTACTCAGAGCAGAAAAATAATGGTATGAATAAATCATTTTTAAAAATATTTTTATACCAAAATGAAATAAACATTTACAAAGATGTCTGTGTTTGGGTTTCGGTCATACAGTGTTCCAGCACCCATACCTCCATCAGTACCCATTTACCACCACCAATGTCCCCAATTCCTCCCCTTCCCCTAGTGTGCCTCTGTGGCAGGTTCTTTTAACTCTTTTCTCTCTTTCTCTCTTTTTCTCTTTCTCTCTTCATTATTTTACATTTACAAAATTGTGGATTGAAATGCATACATTTAGAGGTTATTATGTGTATCTTTGCTATATTCAATGCTCAGTTCTAGGCTGGTATTATCATTTTCAATGATTATTAGCACACTTTTCCCTTCTCTGCCCTACCACACATTTGTGGTAGATTCCACCTATTGACAAGACCTTCTAATCCACATTTTGCCTGATATAGGACATTTTTTTCATAATATATACATAAATACATTTATATATATATCACTTGTATCACTTGTCTTCCCATTGTTCATTGATTTGCTCGAGCAGGCACCAGTAACATCTCCATATGTCCTGCCGCATGCTAGTGTAACCCAAGGGCATCTGCTTGCTCCAGGAACACAAAGAGTCTCAAACCATTCCATCAAGTCATGGGAATGAGGTCTATAACTGTTACTGGCATTTGGCATATCAAATATGACACGGGTAGCTCCCAAGTACTGCCATGTGGGTAGTATACTCTCAATAGTAGGCTCTTATCTAGTGCATTTACTGATGAATCACAATGGGGAGAGATTGGATTTTCTCTTGGGTGGAGCTCTGATGAGCTGTGAAGGGAAGATGTTGAAAATGACTGCCCTCCTGGTTTGGGCATTCCTCTGGTTCCTTGAGGCTCTATTGGGATTGGAGAGGCATGACTAGAACGCTCCTTCCCTCCCGGTCTCCCTCATGATCTACTGAGCACAGGGAGAGAGTTTAGCACCTCTTCCCGAGTCATGTATATATTTATATCATGCAATAAATGCAGTCATTGCATATCTGTCTATTCCAACTGACTAATTTCACTGAACATGATCCTCTCCATGCCCACCATTTATAGACAAATATCATAACTTCATTTTCCTAACAGCTGCATATTATTCCATTGTGTAGATCTACCAATGGAATAATATGCAAGATGGAATAATATGCAATATTAATAATAATGGAATAATATGCAATATTCCATTAATAATAATGAAATAATATGCAAGATCTACCAAGGTTTCATTATCCAATCCTCATCTCGGGCACTCTGGTTGTTTCCAGATTCTGGCTATTGTGAATAGTTCCGCTATGAAAATAAAGTGCATATGCTGTTTCTGCTGTGTGTTTTTGGCTTCCCTGAGTATATTCCCAGGACAGGTATAGCTGGATCAAATAGGAGCTCAATTTCTAGCTTTTAGAGAAATGTCTAGATTGTTTTCCAGAAAGGCTGTATTGGTTGACATTCTCATGAACAATGGATGAGAGTCCCTTTATCCCGCATCCACCCAAGCACTTATTGTCCTTGCTCTTTTGGATATGTGCCAGTCACTGTGGTGTGAGATGATATCTCATTGTTGTTTTGATTTGCATATCTCTGATGATGAGTGATGATGAGAATTTTTTCATATACCTTTTGGTGTTCGAATTTCTTCCTTGTAGATGTTTCTGTTTATTTCTTCTGCCCATTTTTTGATGGGGCTGGCTTTTTCCTTCTTGTAAAGTTCTACCAGTGCCTGATATATCTTAGATAATAACCTCTTATCAGATGGGTATTGGGTGAATATTCTTTCCCATTCTTTGGACTTTGTATCTTGTATCTTGGTCTATGTATCTTGGTCACTGTTGCTTTTGAGGTGAAGAAGCTTTTAGTTTCATTTAGTTCCATATGTTTATATTTGCTTCCAATTATTTTGTTAGTTGTGTTTTATCTTTGGAGATGCTTTTAGTTTCAATATCATGGAGGGTTTTCTTATATTTTCTTTAATGTACTTTATATATTTTGGTCTGATCTTGAGATCTTAAATCTGTTTTGATATGACTTTTGTGAATGGTGTTAGACAGAAGTCCTAATTAATTTTTTTTTGCTTTTTTGGGTCACACCCGGCAATTCTCAGGGGTTTTTTCCTGGCTTTGCACTCAGGAATTACTCCTGGCGGTGCTCCAGGGACCATATGGGATGCCGAGGATCGAACCCGGGCAGGCATCGGCCGGCCACGTGCAAGACAAAAGCCCTACCCTCTGGACTATCGCTCCAGCCCCCTAATTCAATTTTTTTACATATAGCTGTCCAGTTTTCCCAGCACTACTTGTTGAAAGGGCTTTCCTTACTCCATTTCTCACTTTTTGTTCCTTTATCATAGATTAAATGATCATATATTTGAGGATGGGTGTTAGGATAATCAACTATATTCCATAGGTCCACAATTCTGTTTTTAATTCTATTAACATGCTGTTTTTAACTGATACTGCTTTGTAGTACAGTTTGAAGTTGGGAAGGGTGATGCCTCCCATCTTTTTCAAAAAGATTATTTTAGCTATTCTTGGGGGTTTATTATTCCTACAAATTTCAGGAGTGTTTGGTCAATTTATTTGAAGAATGTCCTGGGTACCCTTATAGGGATGGCAGTGAATCTGTATAAATCTTGATGGTGTAGTACCGTTTTGACAATGTTAGTACAGTGAGTAGTAACCTTGTTTGCATGTTTCCAGATTGGGATCAATCCTGTTCACTCTTGTGATACCCCTGCACTGACAGGAGTAATTCCTAGGTGCAGAAGCAGGGAGTAAGCTCTGAGCATCACTGAGTGAAACCCCAAAAATCAACAAAGAAGGAGCCGGAGCAATAGCCCAGCGGGTAGGGCATTTGCCTTGCACACAGCTGGCCCATGCCCGGCCGGGTTCAATCCCGGCATCCCATATGGTCCCCCGAGCACCGCCAGGAGTAATTCCTGAGTGCAGAGCCAGGAGAAACCCCTGAGAATTGCCGGGTTTGACCCAAAAAAAAAAAAAAAAAATCAACAAAGAAAATATTTAGAATAAACTTTCCAAACCATATCTGACCATGTGCCTACTTTTGGTCTATTAACTTTACCACTTTCTGGTTGTCATGATAACTGTTTGTTCTATTATTTAAAGCCAAAAAAAATCTTCATTTAAATCCAGCAACAATTTTTCCTCTCTAATTTAGCATCCTTGTCAATATACAAACATAATTATCTTTCCTCTTAAAAACAAGCCCTTTAATTTCACACATCTCTTTGCAACTGCCAACTGCGTCTCTGTTTCTCCTTGCAGAATAATTTCTTTAAAATACTGTCAATTCTCACTGCTTGCACTATCTTATCTCCCATTACATTCCAGCTTTTTTTTTCATCTATTATAGACTGAATGTTTGTGGGCCTTCATAGTTCATATATTGAAATTATAACCAATATGATGGTATTAGGGAGGAGTCCTGCTTGGGAAGCAGTTGGTTCTGAATGTATGAAAAGGAATAGCATCCCTATTAGTAGTTTAAAACATCTTTTTGCTTTTCTTTATTTTTACCGCATCACCTCTTGATCACTTGATCACTTGACATCGATTTGCTCGAGCGGGCACCAGTAACATCTCCATTTGACCCTATCACGTGCCAGTGTAGCCCAATGGTATCTGATTGCTTCAGGAATATGAAGAGCCTCAAATCGTTAGTTCAGGGTCTTGACCAATGTTCACTGTATCACTGTATCACTGTCTTCCCGTTGTTCATCGATTTGCTCAAGCGGGCACCAGTAACATCTCCATACGTCCTGTTGCGACCAATGTTATGCACAAAGAAATTGACTATAAGAACATCGATGGAAATCTTCTTTCAGACCAAACCGTGCTGGCCTTCCCTCTGATCCCAGACATCAAGTCGCAATAACTTAAGAAATTTTTTCCTAGTACTTAAAGCCACGCACAAATTTGGGGGTACACAAAACCGAATAAGATACAACCATTTCACTGTAATTACAACTGTTATGGTCAACAAGTGACTCCATATTTTATCCACAATAATTGATCTTCATTGTTTCTCTTTAATAATTATTAGCAACATTACATAAAAACTATTGATCTTCTTTTTTGACTCTTTCTGCTGCTGTCTTCTAGAATGATTGTTACGCTTTTGTTGTTTCTTCTGCATTTCCTTTTTTTTTCTGTCTCCTTTAATATTTAGTTATCAAGCATGTTACATAAACGCACCAGGAGTCAGCAAGAGTTTTCATGAATTTTGGCTGATTGAACCCCCTTGACTGATCTAGAAACAGATCATAGAGGCAGGGGTGTCAGGGAATGCCGCCGGGGTCCCCCGACAGTGTCAGGACAGAAGTTCTCTTCTACCACCGAGGACGCCGGAGAACAGATGAAAACTCACGAGTCTGGTGCAGTTCCAAAAGGGCTTTTAATAGTACAAAATCTCTTCCACAGCAATCCAATATAATGAACAAACAAGAGCTCTGGTCCAAACTTAAACCATACAAAAGAGCCTAAGTCTCCCACCAAAGAGAAAGAATCTCACTGAGCTGAGTCCTACCCAGAAGAATGAGCAAAAGGCCAAAGAGCAAAAAGCCAAAAGCAAAAGGCCGAGGAACCAAAAACTGAAAGCTGAGGAACCAAAAGCCGAAAGCTAAAAGACAAAAGTAAAGGGGCCTCAAGTCAGCTCCTTATATACACCAAAGTAATCCAACCGGGAGGGTCATGTCAACAACGAACTCTAATAGTGTAGAAGAGCAGTGCCACACCCCATTACAGATATAAACAAAGGTTACACCAAGGACTAATCCCGAGATTATCTCTTATGTAAAACACTGGAGAGAGGGGTCTGGTATAAAGTCATACATCTTAACTTCATGAGCTTCTTGTAATCTAGGTGGTACCCACAAGGTTCTTATTATTATCTGCACCAGGATGATTCTGAGTACCTTGTTCTCATGTACTGAAAGGGTCACACTCGCCTGCTTAGAGCAAACTAGTATGATCCTTCCTATAGTCTTCCTATCGCCTCAATGTAGCAGAGGTGGTAGTCTCCTGGTAAATTCTAACTGTCCCACACAGGGTGCAGTGGCTATAAATAGGAGCTGTGCCCAATCTAGAAAACATAGAAGTCTTAGTAGATGTATAAGTCAGAAGTTATTCAGTCAAGGTGACTTCTGTAACTGCCACACCCTCTAGCAGTGTTTACCTAGAAGTCTCATTAGAATGAACCTTGACTTACGTAGATTAAGCTGGGAGTGGGAAAACAACAAAACTCCCAGATTAGCTAAATCTGTCCTCAAACAACTCTCCCTTTTTGTTTACAAAAATATAAAAATGCAAGTATTCTAAATAATACATACAGAGGAGAGAAACAGAAAAGGAACAATTCCAATTACAAGGTAGTATCATATGTTGTCCCAATGTCCGAATTCGCTTTGAACCGAGTAAAGTTCATAGTAAAATGTCTCTGGCCATTTGGTCATAACTGACTACAGCCTGTATTGTCCTAAATTATTGAGAGTCAATTTCCCGTGAAGTCACATCTCTGGAACAAGATCCAAAGAATTGATTCTGGAACAGCAGAATCGGTGAAGACAGGAATGAGTCTTGGGAGAGCAATCATCAGGGACTCGATGTATTATCAGGAACACTGGATCAGGTTTCAGGAGCACTAGAACAAACTTCTCAAGCACTGGAATAGGTCTCTGGAACAGCGGTGCAGTCATTTCAAAAGGCATTTTCAGCAAAGGAACACTGGCACCGGTAACAATACCAATAACTCAATTTTAGGTGAGACAAAACACTTTTCATAATTAGTCACAAATAGAGATCATGAGGGATTTTGCAGGAATCCAAGTCTGGTATGGAGAGAAGAACATAAAGAAGCTCCAACACAGGTAGAGCAGTGAGATGAGTATGAGAATTGAAGAATCAAAATTGAGGAGTCTAACAGGTCAGTGAAGGAGCTGATGAATCCAATTGAGAAGGCAGTAGTTTAGACATAACATAGACACAACATTATTTACTAACATAATTGTGGCCACCACACACACGCACACACACAAATTGGATCGATCAGCATATTACAGCTGCATATATGACCCATCTAGGGTGATAAATGCTAATGAATCAAGCCCGTACTTGTCTGAACCAATCACAGTTCATGCAATGGCAAATGTGGTATACAGATGGGGTTAACATGAATCTTGACACTTTAAGAGATACAGAATCTAGCCATAATATAACTTTTGCCATGATGAAAGGTGAAGGTGAATGGCAAAAGAGAAAAACAAGGGACATTGCCTGAACCTGTTTTAAAATTTGTTCGGGAGATAGCATTAAAAGCATGGGAAAAGTAGGTTCCGACACAGAATTTCTAGGTAGCTATACAAAAATTTACCATGGTGGTAATGAACCATACTTTGATTTTGTTGGGAGATTAAGTGAAACAATCCAAAGACAGGTTCAAGACACAACCACTCAAGAAATCCTAAAACGAACCTTAGCATATGAGAATGCTAATCAAAACTGTCGAGCAATACTATATAATATTAAGGAAAAGGAAGACCTCATGGGATATCGAAAGGCCTGTAGAAATGTTGGTTTGGCCTCCCATGGGACACAGAATGCTATAGAGGCTTATCCCATACAGCAAGAGGATCAGGAGAGGGGTAAAATATCAAACAGCTTCAGGAGGAGAAACAATAAACTTCAAAGGATAAAAAATGATCCAAGAAACTATACTAATAATCGCAACTCCACCCCTCGGAGGGCCCCACCTGGACCATGCCCAAGGTGCAGAAAGGGAAAACATTGGGCCAGAGACTGTCGGTCTTGGAGTCGAAGTCAGCCTCAGGCTTCATCTGGACAGATAACCTGCTTTAGCTGTGGAAGGAAGGGCACACATATAGAGATTGCTCATCTTCTAGAACAATCAATAAAGGGTAACATCCTAATAATCCCTTTATGGGAAATGTTACATGGACCCCCTCCCAGGTTCCACAAACTCCGAAGGCTCAAATAACATCCACGCCTCCCCAAATGCGGGAAACTGGGTTGGGGGCCAGCCCCAGGCCCAGCTGAATCCAGGGCACTCTCGCTCATTCCACCTGCCCAGTATCCTCCGGAATCAGAATCCACAGAATTACAGTCAATAAATACTCTCTGGCCTACCCCATCAGGAAATGGCAGTCTCGACATTCTCTGCCCTAAGCCTGTCACAATATACCCATGTCAAATCCCCTACATGCTAAAAACAGGGATAAAATGCCCTGCTCCCCAGGTAGTATGGGTTTCATCAGGGGAGCGATTGGCTGAAATTCTAAGGGAATTAAGGTGCATTTCGGACTTCTGGATCCTGAATCTCATGGAGAGATATTACAGTCAATATCTGTGCCAACTAAATGGACTTCTAAAAAAAGGGGGAACCACTTGCTAAACTATTATTTTTTGAGGATCTGTGTAGTCAGTCCGAACACCCTAGAACTGGTGGCTTAAACAGTACCAACCCTTCTGCCAACTTCATTGTTGGTTATACAGCCACACAGAACCAAGCCCACCAGCCACCTGCTAACTATGTAGTTGGGTACACTACTAGAATTTCGCAGGCCAAGCAGCCGATTATAATCGAAATTTATAAAGAAATTTATAAAAGGAAATTCAAAGGCGGTGTTGGATACAGGGGCAGACATATCCATAATCTCCACCAAGTATTGGCCCCTCTAACTGGGCCCTAAAGAAAGTGTCCCATAGCCTGAGCAGGGTAGGAAATATCTCCTCCTCTCTTCTCAGACAGAGTGTGAGGTGGCTGCCATGTATTGGCCCTGAAGAGAATGTAGCCATGGTCCAGCCTTATATAGCCCCTATGCCTTTAATTTTATGGGGTCGAGACATGCTGGAGCAGTGGGGGCAATAATTCACATACCTCCTCCATTCCCCATCGGGCACCTGTTCCAGCTCTCCATAATAAGCCTAACACAGGGCATAACCCTTTTTAATTGGGGCTGCTGTGGTTAAGCGCCCACCACCTATCCGTATTCAGTGGAAGTCTGACAAATCTATATGGACACCACAGTGGCCCCTCAATACCAAAAGTTAGAGGCGCTAACAAATCTAGTGGAAGAACAGCTGAAATTAGGACATATTGAATAAACGCTTTTCAGAATAGAATTCTCCTGTTTTTGTAATACAGAAAAAATCAGGCAAATGACGTTTGCTAATTGACTTAAGGAATGTAAATTCTACTATGGTCCCCATGGGAGCCCCTGCAACCTGGGCTCCCGTCTCCAGCAGCTATTCCTAAAGATTGGCCGCTAATTATCATAGATTTAAAAGACTGCTTTTACAACATACCTATCTGTTGCAGGACTCCTCTAAGGGCCACGCACCTGCTCTGAATTGCCGCCTGCAAGTCACTTCTTAGATAAGGGGTAGTCTAAATGTGGCAGTTTATATGACCATGTATGCTGTACTAGCTGGTATAAATATTCTCCCATGCTACCACAATCATCGTGGGACTAGCTAGATCTTACCAGCACATTAGCCTGGCCATGTAGGACCCCCTAAATAATTAGAGAGAAATGCTGTTTGCTTCCAAGCAAACAAGCATGGTTCCCTGATATACTCAAAGGCAACTAAAATACAAAACTACAATGAAGTAGAAGAGACTTGTGAAGGCTTGGAGAAATATTTAACTGGCATTAGTATTAGTTTTTGGTACAGAGACATGCCATCTCAGAAACCCCCCCTTCTCTACCCTATAAAGGCATTTCCAGGCAGAACTTGGCTCAAAACATTAGCATACAAAAGGGCCTAGGTGAGGTGCTGGGAGAGATTCTCTTAGGGCTTTTGACCCTCCCTGCTTTCCGTAACAGTGGGAGGAAGGTCTGAGTTTCAGGGGTATATACTAGCCTGCTTCCCTCTCTCGCATGCTTCTTTTTGGGCCTCTCTCTTTGTGAGCGCTCACCCCTTCTTAGAAGTCTTGTCTTCCCCTTTTACAAGGCCTTTACACGTGGTGGTCGCCATCTTGGCCTACATGTGGCTGGGGTTCTAGCCTGGAATCCTAAGCACCCGGGCTTTTCCTTTTGCTGATTTGTATGCCTGAACCTGTGATAAGTAAAACCCTTTAAAACTGCATCGGATTCCTGAGTTTTCATCTATTCCTCCCGGCTTCAGAGGTAGAAGGAACTC